>JAHZMT010005068.1:0-11939 GCA_027743785.1 Sinhomidia bicolor
ACAAAAATACATAACTTTGTCAATAAATAGATTATGATTTTATATATTCAATTTTTTAAGCATTGACGCACGACATCCCTTCAACAGAAATAATGTTGGTCGCTCACCACAGTGTTCTGGAACTTCATTATACAACTATTATATGTATGTATGTAAGAATATTGTTTAATGTAACGACTGAGCCTTTAAACACTTAAATAAAACTATCTAAGGGTACTCCTGAACTGATTTATACTTGTTCTTTTGCTATCTGGATTCCATTTTTTTCAAATTATTCCTGCCCTATGAATACTTACACCGCCTTACCCACACAACAACATAAGAAGATGATGTTACTTTACTTTATCAATATAACCAAATCTTCGAGAATGGGTCACATAAATACTACGCATTAACTACATTTCGCGTTCATTTTACTTTCATCTTTTCTCAAAACCACGCTACCGTAGCTTTGCACATTTATACTACCTACTTGTATACTTTCTATAATATTCTTTATTTTCACTGCATCTATTTTCTAAGCATTGCTAGTATTCTCTCTTTTAATTAAAAAACACGATTTAGACAAATATTTAATTTATTTATCTAATTCGGATCTATATTAATTTAAGTTTTAGGCAATAGTTTAACATCTTCAAAAGCAGCTTACTTACAAATAATATCACATCCCAAATAACAGACGACAGAATCATGTCTATTCATTTGTGGATGGTGCTCCTTCTTATTATTTCCATTTTCCTAACTCTTTTGCTCCTTAATGCCGTTATGCTGGCTATAGAAAACTTTGCTAATTGTATCTTTCGTCAGCTTCCAATGAATAACGACAACAACGAAAACCACGAATTATAAGATTACTGCACATATTGCTTTCTTCAAACCTCGATACACTTCAGGCTAAAACTGTTCATATTCAAAAAGTGTACAAGTTTCAAACAATGGAGCACATACTTACTTATATTTTGGTGTTGTTATATATGTATATTTTGACTTATTACATTATTTATTTTACCCTTATTTTTCCATTTTTGTGAATCCCGTAATCAACAAAAACTTTATTGATTAAAACGTCAAATGTTTAAAAATTTGAATTAAATATAGGAGGAGCACATTACTAAACAATTAATTCTGTTTTCAAAAGTCATATTATCTTGCTTTGTAGTTGTTCATAAATCGTATCAGTTCTTAGTTTTTTATTGTTTTCAGCAAAAAATATGACAGGAGTTAAAACATCTTTATAATTTTGGTGCTTTGGGAAAACAGTTTAAAAAAGAAAAAATCCATAAAATAGTTTACTTTACATTCTTGTCAATTGATAAACAGTTTTACATGTCTATTTAATAGTTTTATACAGTGCTAGTGCTACATATATAATTGAATATTAATTGTACAGGCAAGAGAACGAGGTTTCTTGTTTGGTTTGGTTTTTGAGGTGAAAATTTTAAAGCAAAAGTGCCGTTGAAAAAGACGCATTATTTTCGTAAGCTTCTTTTGGGGGCAATTGTGGCAGTGAGTTCTACTCGGAAATCTCTTGTTTAAAAGGCGAACTTTTGTCTGGTACGACTAGCAAAGTTCTATTCAAGCTTAAGGTATAAATTCACGTTTCTTAACACTAATTTACATTTCATAAAACATACTGAAAGCCTTGTCAACTTTTATCCAACATTCAGTAACAGGGTATTTCGTCTCGTTCTATACTTGGGGATGTAATGAGAAGGGATGCTACATGCTACTCAAAACTTTCGGATTCGTTATTCTGGGGAAACATGAGACATGTCCTACTGCCATCTTCCTGTCACAGGACAGGTAATAATTTTTTTACTCCCAGAGCTAAAAAATTGTATTGATAAATTGCATATAATTTATATTTATGACGAAAACCAGAAATTAGGGAGAATACAGGATTATCAAATGTGTCAACCTGTCTACTTTTAAACCACTCCCACTCCAATTAATAATATTTTCTTCACTTTGAAAATCTTGTTTAGCAAGGACATCAAAGTTCAAGTAAGAAACCAAAATTTCTAAAATTCAGGCGTTGGTACTGGTGAAACGTGACTTAAAGAATTTTTGAAATAGAGTACCGATGACCATTTGAAAGCGCTAAATAAATACAACATTTCAAGTTTCAAGTTGGTTGGGTTAGCAAAATGGGAAGTCACAGGATGTACTTACACATGGATGAAGATTGATGACGATGGTGAAAGCAATAATTTTTAATATTCATTATTTAAATTGTTGATTTGCTCATAGTAAATAACTTTTGCTTAATTTACTCTATAGATGGTGCTGTCTGTGTAGGAACATCAAATCAGCAAGTGGAGGGTGTAGCCAAACTCGGACTTCCAAAAATTAAACATCACAGAAGACGTGAAACGTCGGTTGTTGGACATGTACATACCTACTTGGTAAGCATTTGTTTGTTTAACTAAATTCGCAAATGATACATAACAATAACACTAACATGTTGTATATTCGTTTTAGGTTGGTCTCCTGTTGAACGATTTCCATATGCATCCAATAACCAAAAGCAAAATTCTTATGTAGCAAAAAACTAAATATAAAAAATTGCAAAAATCTACAAAAAAGTAAATAATAAGTGGCAACATCATTATAGTATATTTTAATGGAAACAAAATATTTCTTGAATAAATTTATTTTTTCCTCCATCACACTATTAGTAATATAATATGTAGATGTAGATTCATATTCTATAATATACAATTTATTATAACGATAATAATAATAATTTTATCTTTCTTTTAGAGTTTATGTATATTACTTCTATAATAGTATTTAGAACCATATAATGTCGATTTCAAAATTTTCATTTACCTTTTTCCTAAAAATGATTTTACTTTTCTGCTTTTCTGACTGTTTTCATTATCATAAGTATAATCTCACAAAAAATCTAAAACCATTAAAATAGTAATATTATTATTATTATTTATTTTAGAACTTAATTTTTGTAAGAGTAATGATTTTTAATTTTTCTAAAAGTTTACCTCATTTTTTCAAAGTTTCTACAAATGTACTCTTGGTGTACATTCGATTTCTGTGTACAAGTTACACCTGGATTTCTGATCTATTTTTTATTTGTAATTTAAAAAATAGTATGCATGTATAACCACCCATATTTCAGCATCATCATGATAATAATCTTAGATAGTCTACTGTTTACTTTTTTTTCTTTTGAATGATGTAAAGTTAAGATTTTAATAAGATATATAAATCAAGAATAATCGTTTATTGTATTTTGGTATTTTGATTTTGTGTTGTTTCTGTCTCGCTACGAGTGCAATTTTTATCCTATTAATTATTATTAATATTATTAAAGAAATTCGCCAAATCTTACCAATCTTTTGTTAGTACTGGTGGAAATCAATACTGTGCAGTTAATTTCAAGAGCAAAGTAGCAATTTAGTAATTTATAATGATAAAGCCAAGTATTGTGTATTGTTTTGCAAGTTATCATTGAAGTAAATAAATGCAAATTAACAAAAACCAAAAAGTGTCTAACTTGTTAATTGTTATTTATTTTTCTATATAATTCAGGAACACGCCAAGATTTTCATTTAGCATTACTGGTTACTAGTTTTTTATTAGTAAATTCGAAAAATGGTTAGTTAGTAGCACCCATCATATATTATGGTTCTCTTTATTTCTTCTGGTCATCTTTTCATTTTGCATTCACTGCTGACTTAAATAACTAGCTACAACTAACTACGTAATATTCATACATAACAACTATACATTGAACATAACAGTTTTAAAAGCTACACGCTGTTCTTGGTTAAACATCTTCAAAAGTAAAGGGGCATCTTTTAGCATATTTTTTGGTTAGTTGGTTGAAGTTCATCATTTATTCATTTAACAAAGAGAAAATTTGTTTCTTTCTTTTTTTAAAAAATCATGCAGCAACATGCAATATAATTCGCAAAAAACCAGTCAGTAATAGTAGTACAGTACACTATTGCGTCTTACTTAGAAACGATGGAATGGAATGGAGTATTGTTTTTTGACTCATTGATTAGTATCTAACTCTGAAAATATTTTGTTATGTGTGCTATTATAAACTGCACTACATCTAATCCACACGTTCATACATAAGATCTAGTTTAATAATAAGAATAAATGACGATAATTAAAGTCTCATTTTTTGTTCAAAACTTATTGTTGAGTAAGAAATCTATACTCAAAAATTTGAGCCCTCCATTTGCATAATATCGTTATAAATCTATAACTTGTCGAAACATCAATCAGTAAATAATATCTGCAGGCATTTCAACTTATTTATGTCATTGCAGATGATGTACACTTTCACAAATTTGAAATAATAATATTATTGTTGTTGTAATTCAATTTTATTTCATTCAACTGAAACATTATGTGTGCGCGTAATGGGATTGTACGTTAAAGTACGTGTTGTGTTTGTGTGTATGCATGTTTGTGTGTGAGGGTCTTTTTCAATAATTTTTTTATTATGTGTTAGTTTTGTGTGAATTTTTTGAAAACGAGAAACCTTTCATTAAAATGCCCTAATGCCTAATATCTAGACTAAACATTTTACTGAAAATAGAATTGTACGTTACATTTATTTTTAAAAATCTGTCTGCTGTTCTGTAGACAGTAGTAGAATACTGATACTGATTGGAATAATAATAATAAGAGAGAGAGAGAAAGGTTACAAACAATTTTTTTTGCCGTTTAAAAAAATCAATGCATTAGCTTGAAAAAATTGACTTGATTAGAGGTCCGTGTTTTTTGCTGCTGTAGTAGTATTTTAAAGGCTACTTTTATACTTTTGAGTTATATTTTTCATTACTTAAAAATAATGGACAAATCTCTACCAAGTTCGATTTCACAGGAACAAACCGAGAGATAAGTAATACAACAACAACAAGTCTACTACTACTACATGTACAAGTTAATAATAATAAAAGTACATACGTTAAAATACACACACATGGAGAGAGAGAGAGAGAATAGGTAATTATAATAATAAATGTTACAATTTAATTGTTTTTTTAATTATAGTGACACTCAAGATTGGACCTTCTCTTTGTTTTTTATATTTTGTATCGGAAAAGGCGGCCACTCTCAGCTTAAGTGTAGTAAACTTATTCACAAGAATGACGTTACCTCGCGTTTTTTTCTGTTTTTTTTTGGACTAGTAGAAAAAGAACATTTTTTAAAATTTCATAAACACCCCAAACCCCCCTGTATAATCATTTTTTTATTTAGTAATAATATTTATGTACCAATAAATACCACGCTAACCCATAGTATGCCCTTCTTCACAGTTGAAGTGAAAAATTGGAAGTGAACAGTAAAAACATAATTAAGTTACTGGAAATTATTTAATACGTTATAATCTTATAATTCGCATACATTTTTTTTGTTTTCTAGCCTATCTCGCGTTAAGTATGACTACTACTACTATTAATAATATTAAATGCTACTTTACAAATGTCGATTAGTTGTCTAAAAGTACACATACCATAATAATAATGTATTATACGTTACACACAGCAAGGCTACTATTTATAATATCGTCAACGTCATCATAATTTTAAAGGTAATCATACTCTTTCATTGTTGCTGTATTGAATTTTCCATAAATATTTTCTTAACATGATAATAATACATACAACAAACCAACCACTTTTTTTAAATCTTCATTTTCTGATACATTTAATTTTTATTTTCTGGAACAGTCTGCAATTTTTCTTAAAACTTGATTATCTCTCTATCTAACATTTTTTTACTTTTTAAAAACTATATTACTGATTTAAACGTATATTTCTCTTAACATACAACTTTTATATATATTGTGTATAATCATTAGAATATATATTTATTTATTTATTTATTTATATGTTCATAATCATCATTGGAATATGTAAATTTAAACCTCTTACCTTTTTTCCCTTACCTTGGAATTTCTCATGTCTTGTTTTCATTTTTTTAATAACTCGCTGCTTTTGCTTAAAATTTAGAATAGACTTTCGACACATTTGCTTTTTGAATAGAACATTTTTTTTTCTTTTTTTATATACTTTAGTTAGATATTTTTTTTCTTTAGTAGTAATAAATTCATACACATTTTGTTTCACTGTTATTTTGCTTGATTGATTTTTAAAAATCTTGATGATAATCAGAATGATGATGAATAGTTTTAAGGAAAGGATCGTCCCATGAATGATATCAGAAGTTGCTTTCTCTTTATCCAGGTATAGGTATATATTAGTAGTACTAATTATAATCATAACAATAATATAATGATAAAATAATAATCATTAGTTTTCTTTCTCTAAAACGTTAAATATCTTTTAATTAGTACACATATTTAAGTAATAATCATTTATTGTTAATCATTTTATTGTATTGAATCATAATGATGATGATGATAACCAAATCTTCAAGTGGGGGCTTTTCAAGTATATCATTTTTTTTAAATTTTAAAAATGATGATTGCTCTGCATTCAGGTCTTGAGAAAAACCATCATATAATTATTTAGCATCACTTCTTCGCTTTGTTTTGCATAATATAGAACCATGCGTAAGATCTTCCATTGAAGCTTTCACTGATTGATATTATGCAGTATTACAGTAACAGTAGTAGTAGTAATTAAAGTAATAAGTCCTTAATTACTGTTAATTTTAAAAAGTTTGGGTATCATACTATAAACTACCAATATATAATAATGATAATAATTATTACTATTATTAGTTAAGATTTAGTAGCAATATCAATTTAGGTAGCATTTTCTACGGCACTAACTACTCATCTTTTCTGTCTCTCTGTAATATTTTTTTTTCTTTTTCTTCTCTTTCTTTCTCTCTCTCTCTAATCTGAACATCATCTACACGTTTGACCATCAACATTTCATTATAAATTCGTATTATCATTTTTATAGTTTAGTGTAACCACCACTTACGTATTCTGGATTTTTTTCAGCTGCTTCATGTTTTTTTTTGAAAGTTTTAAAATACAATAATAATAATCTGTAGAACTGCTTTTTTAAACTCTAGGTTGATTTAATTATTTTTTTTGCTCGAAAGTGTTCGTTGTATGTCTTTGCTTCCTCCTTCTAAATGTGAGTGTGTTCTGGAAGGGAAGAATATATAGGATGATAAAAATATGGGGTGTAAGTAGAAGAATGTGTATACAATAATATTATGTAATTTTTTGAGCTGTATTTTACCTATATGTTGGTGTTATTTTTATCCGTCGTTTCTCTTCATGAAATGACAAGAAGGAGAAGTAAAATGGAAGTGGAAGTATATTTTTTTGCAGTTTTTTTTTCTCTGAATGTTGTTGTTATTGTGGGATTCCAGGGGTGATTTAAGACGCCTGGAAGCCTCCTATAAAGAGAGAGAATGAAGAGAAAAGAAAATCGATATGTCAAAAATGCATTAGGGATGAGATATGTGAAATTTTTTGCTGTGCTAAAAAAAGCATTTTTTCCTTCTTCCAAGAAACGTCTTGTTTACGAGCCAAGTGTAGTATAAAATTGTTGGATGGATTGATTTTTTTATTATATTTATTTTACTTACCGAGTCTTCATCAACTGGAGGATCAAGATCTTTCCAGCCCTCAATCGGTACAGCCAAATCAATTTGACACATGGGGATACGAATCTCGCCAATTTGATCGTGTTTCGAGAATCTAAGCAATAAACATTTCGTTTTAATTTAACGCTTCACTTTGTCAAAATTAGCGTCACTTTTGCATGTCAAAAAAATTCCGCTAGCGTTCAATCAACTAACCTGTCAAAGTCAAACACTTGAATCATCAACGTCTTTGCCATGATCTCAGCGAATGGAATGCTTTTGAACAAGAATGTTTCTCCAAATTGGGGGTTTAGTGTTTTCCGGTGTACTTTCGTTTCAAACTTTTTCTTTTTGTCTCCAGCAAAGAATACTTTCACATATGGATCTGACGTGCCTCCCGAGTCCATGGCCATTAGCTCCTCACAAGCTATAATTGACACGGTCAACTGTCAAGGAAAACAAAATAATTATGATTGATAATTATATAGGTAGTTATTAATTAGTACTATTAAATGTCGTTCAAGTATTGCTCATTTATATTGTATATTATTTGAAACAACACCGTATTGGTCCCTAAACTTACGTTGGTAGAGTTGAAATCGTATTCCAGCTTGTAGTTGAGTCTTCCAATTTTCTGTACTTCCTTCACTTCCTCCTCTTCTTCTGGTTCTGCCTCTTCCACATTTGTTGTCAGCACCGCAGTGTCTGCATCAGGCTGTACTTTATCTGACACGAATTTCCCAAACAGTTTATTGCCTGCCATCGTCTTCACCATTCCTTTTCCCTTTTCGGAACTCTTGAATTTGCGCCATTGTCTCCGAATACAGAAACAGCAGCAAACGAGCATCAAAATGAGAATCCCTATCATGATAAGGATAATTCCCCAGACGGGTACTTTAGTCTTCTCGGACGCCAATTCTGCCCCCTTTTCCGCCAACTCCTTAGCCTTATCAAATGCCTTCTCGGCGAATCCTGGTCCTGGTGGCTCTGTTGGTGCAGGAGGCTCGGTAGACTCGGGCAGTTTGGTCGTCGTTGCTTCGCCCCCTGCTGCGGCTAAAATGGGAGGGGGTGCAGATGTGGATACATCAGCTGCTTGTCTAACAACTCTTCGAAGAAGGGGATGGGCAGGCCATGAGAGTGGTTCCCCATGAATTTGTGACCCTAGACCGCCACCCCCGCTGGCGGCGTCATTCAGGTCATCTAGTAAACTACTTCGGAAGGACATGGAAGATGATTGGGAAGAGTCCATCATTACCCCTCCCCCATCACTGGGGGAAGAAGTTAATGAGTTAAATAATGTCCGAAAACTCGGCGCCATCTTTGATATCGTCTTTTTTCCGCTACCACTGCAAAATCATGTAATGTGGATGGTGAAGAAAGAACTCATCCAAACGACGACAACGGGAAGACTTTGTCCTTGAAGCTGGCTAACAATTTCCTACAGAATGGGTAGAAATAGACTTACTTTTCAATCTGTTTTATTTTTCTACCATACATACATCTCATGTTTTCTTTTTCCTTTCCCACTCAATTTACTCAAAGGTGGAGAGAATTCTCATCTCAAAGGACCCCAAGTCATTGCCAATGGTCATTCAAAACCTAAATTAGTGCTTCATCATTTAACTACCATCTGCAGAATAAATATTATTCGTTTACCCTTTTGCCCTTTGCACACGAATGCTTTCTTATGCATGGCAGTGGCAGCACACTCATCCACTCCATTCTCCTGTATTCATTCAAGCGTTCTTTATTTTCACATTCATACCATACATCCAAGGATATACGCGAATTAGACGAACGCTGTTAAATCTCCTAATCCTCTGCATAAAAATTCCACTTTAAGCAAAACACCGTGTACGCCTCCATTCACTTCACAGTAAACAGAGCTTATTAAATTGCTCAAAGAAGAGAAGAATATCAGACGAGAAAAGAAGGAGAGAAAGCAACATGGGAAAACCAAGATAAAACCAAGATGAGCTGTTGGACAAAAAAATGGAAAGACGAGAAGAGAGCCCACGTAAGTAAAACAAGTCTCTATATTTTATTATTATTATTCAACAACGGCAATATGTCGACTTTTTCAGCATGTCCTCAACTTGTTTGTTACTGGCCTAGCATGCTCTTCTGTTATGAAGCCCACACATTTTTAGTATGCTTATTATTACATTGCTTATGCACACATATGCGACGAGATAGTAGTTTGATCATCCTTCTCCTCCTCTTCCTCTTCGTCGTAGACGTCGTCATCAGCTCAAAGGAGAAAGTGCAGCAGCTGTGCCCAATTTGATGTTTCGCTAATAAATTCCATCTTTTTCTCTTCTTGGGATGAATAAGTAAACTAATGCCAAGTTACTACTACGACTACTGCTCCTTTAGTGCCGAAAAGCCTTTTTCTAAACCCTTTTAATGCCCCTTTATACTATGCACACACAGCCCTACTTACTATGTAAAGAAGTAGTACACAAGGATTTCCGTCTTGTTTAATTTAATCTTCGCACTCTTACCGTTCCTCATGTGTACCTAGAGAAAGTTATACATCTACTGATAGAGAGATAAAATAAAATAAAAGTAAAGTTGTGCACTGTATATTATTATAGGTTCTTTCTTGCATACCTATGCAGCATACACAAACACATCATCGTGCACGCTTACAATTCACTTTACGCCACGACGCCAGCTCATGCTCAAGTCCATAAGGAAGAATATTTTTACATTTACTCTCTACACCGCAACAGCAACACATTATGCATTTATTTATAGGCATTTTTATGACGTTTTCAGCTTCCTTATTTTTTAGAGCAATTTTCCAGTTTAGCGGGGAGGAAACATTCAATGTGCCTCCGGAAAATCTGAACTTTTCTGGCTAGCTGCACACACGGTGTACATGTTATAATTGTTATGTTTATTATGATGATGTTCACAAGTCAGTGCCCAAGTTGAGATCTTTTGCTCATGTCATGCTCATTATCTTTATCCATTAATTTGCCCTACTGTATTTTATGACAAACTTGCATTTCTCTTCATTATTTACCACCACTGTTTGCACAGTTCTTTGCAGACTCTTCTGGTATTAGAGTAATTAAATGCTAATTAGCTACTCTTTAATTAAATGCCAGCGTATAAATAAGTCTCAATTTCGCCTCTCGCACAGAAAATGACTGAAAAACACACACACACATACACACACAAATTGTAGTAGTTTCTGTGACCGAAAAACGCGTGGGTGGACAAGATATAAATGATAAAGGACGATGATGTACTAGCTAGTTCATGATGATATGTTTATTCATTGGTTTAGAAGGGCACACTCCCAATTGCATATGGTCTTTATTACTGCCACATTGACCAGCATTGTGAGTTATACAAGAGAACAAGACCTGATGGTAGATTATTTTGCAGAAGCTGTTCCAGTTTTGTTCATATGCTACGAGAAGAAGGCAAGCAGAGAGAGAGAGAGTGGGAAAGTGACATTCTCCATGTGTTGATAATTACTAATTACTTTCTGTCACATCTTCATTCACTACCATCAACTTTACATAAAACAAGGCTATTATTATAAAAGGAACAACATTTGAAAACCCCCATGATATGACATGAAGGTGAGATGCATATATACATACCTATATTTTATAATTTGAGACAAAGATATGAAGCATACAAGTTTTTTGTCAGCACTTGACTTGCTTTACCAGTTTAGTTGAATGTACGAAAAAAAAACTTGAGTGATGACAGTCGGTCGTCGGTCCTGACATCCGCACGTCAATAATAAAACTACCTATTACTCATCACTTTCCCTCTCCAATTTCCTTTCTCTGAGCAAACATTTTACTTTTACTCAAGGAGAAATTTTCTGGAACAAAAGTAGAGTAGTAAAGTAAAACTCCATTATTGCATTCTTCCACACCACTACTGCTACTACTAAACATAATTAACTCTATCTCTCTTTCTTCCAACTTTTCAGCTTTATTTTATTAGCGCAGCATTTATTTACTTCTCATGTCTGTTCATTCTAAAAGTTTTTCCCTGCAGCAGCAGTAAATAAGCGATATTTTGTAAAATGAGATGGAATGACGCGTGAAAGAATGTTCTCAGGAGAAAGGTGAGCAAATAAAATAGGATTTTTTTAATTTGAGTTTTTTTGAGTTTCTATGCATTGTTTACACTTGAAATAGTAGTTATAAACACAAAGTAAATTAAAATGTACAAAATTTTCTTAGGACCTTATATTCAGGTCGGATATTGAGCTTGTTCTTATAGCTTCATACTTTTACTTTCAGTGCACATCCCTACAATGATTAGATTGCAGCAATAAAAAGATGCTGAAAACAAGGTACTTAATGAAATTAGCAGCACAGTTCGCATACAAAAGTAAAAGAAAAGTCAAT
>JAHZMT010005069.1:0-13360 GCA_027743785.1 Sinhomidia bicolor
TGTGACGTTTGTCAGACGAAAAGGATCTTGGTAAATGATTATCATGATGATGATGATTATGTGGTGAAGGCAATGAAGACTAAAGGGGAAATAAATGTTGAAAAAATGCAACCATTCATCCTCCACTCTATTCCACTACACAACATCATATCAATACTATCACATGAAATCACATTCATTTGCCATTACGACAATAGCGATTCGTTATATATATTTTTTATCTGCTTTTATATGCCACGCTGCTGCTGCTGCTGCTACGCTCTTGTCGTACTTCTGTCAGCATTCAGCGCAAAAAATTAAAAGTCTGCTGCTTGCTGCTGCTGCTTCTATATATTGTCGTCATTATTCGATATCTCATCTGTCTTCACAGTACTCACTTCTGCAAGAAAGAGAACAAAAAAATAATATACAGCAGCACATCATCATGATGATGATCATGACCATCATTTAAATAATTTGCGTCGTGTCTTAATTCATTTCGTTGGTTTTCTTTTTATTTTCTTTCTACGATGCATGATTTCACGCAGGGGTATAAGAGGAAGATTACTGATGATGTGAGTTAAGTTAAAAAAGTAGAATATAATATAGTATAAAAAATGAAGATAAAACGACAAAACTAGCACTACTACTGGCGAGAGAGAGAGCAGATAGGAAAGAGGAACGGTTTGGTTTGCTTGCATTTTCAAATGTGCATATAATAATTATTATTATTATTATATATGTACACATGTATGTAAATATAGTGTGTAGTGGTGATATAAGAACATGCTGAACTTTTTATATAATTTTCATACGATTTAGAAGCAAACAAATAATTCGACGTACTGAAACACTTACCTGTTATACGGTTCACGATCACAGCAGTAGTTAGTTAGCCGTGTTACTTTCTCAACAGCAGCAGCAACAACAACAAAGAAGAAGGAGCAGAAGTAGTAGAGGAACAGTTCTCAAAAAATCAAAGTCACGTTGCATTGTTGTTTTGTTTCAGTCAGGCAATCATTGTGAAAACAGTGAATATTTAATATATCTTACTTTTATATGTTTTTTCTTCTTCTTCCATTCCATACGTCGTAGTTTTCCCCGGCTTATTCAATGGCTCTGCTACGTTTTTTCACTCTTTTACTAGTCGTCGCCGTCACTAAACACGATTTATGCATTCTTAATAACACATTATTTTGGAGAGGGGCAGCTTGATCTTGACAACAACCAGTTGTACATATTCAGGGAAGAAGTAAAAGTATACGCAAGTATCTTATAGGTTTGTACCTACATAATAATAATATGGGATATGTACATCAGACGTGGGATTGGTTCACACCTTTTAATTTGTTCGTGATGCCCCTTACTTGACAAAACATTTTCTTTTGAATTCAACAATGCAACTTAAAAGGAAGATAATATTTATTTGTGTGTTGTACGCTACGCACACGTACGCAGATATTTTATGCTCACGTCCGTCCATCCTCGTGTGCTAAGCTTTTTTCCCCTGTTATATTTCCTTACTAGGAAGTACACACGTTTTAAACACATTGTTTACATATGTACATATTATTTTGTTCCGTGACAATTTAAATTTTAGTTAAAACAATTTATTGCTCGTTTGACTTGAGTCTGTGCATGTAAATGAGCCTTCCATATTATCCAGTATCGTTTTACTACCTTTCCAAAATATATATTCAATGCAGGTATTATTATATCTATGTAATAAAAAGCTTCACATTTCGTGCAAATTCGTTTTTATTTGATTATTACTCCGACCTTGATTTTGAGGTTACTACGCAGTATTATTGCTTGCATAAACGTACGATTATTTGAATAAGAAAAGGTGCACTTTATATATAAATTTATTTAAATACAGTTTTCTATTATAATTTGACATTTACAATTGCTCTCCTTTTTATTACATCTGTTTTCTACAAATGTAGAGGTATTCATTTTACAGCAGGGGAATTTATTTTGCTCTTTCTTAAGCCAACATATTTTTTTTGCTTTTATTGCATTACAACAACCAAGTATACTATAGTGTTTTAACAACTTCTGGTCGATTCGTCGCATTGTCAGATTTTGTGAGACTTTGTAATACTACTTATTATTATTATTATAATCGCTAATATATAGGTGCATTGTGTTATCAGCAGACCAAAACTTATTGACTTTGTTTTTATTGCTCCAATTTCATTAGTCATGATAGTAGTCATTATTATAATTAGCCTTGCTCTGTGACGGCTATCATTAAAATCCAATTCACAAATCATCATCAACGTCTGTGCCCTGCTGTCAGGATAATTTTTGCTTCAGTTCGCTTCGCTTTGACATTGGAATTAAAGAGAAGGAAATGCATGTTTTATTATACACTTGCACAAAAAAGACTCATCATAATTCTTACCTGTCCACACCAAGCAAACAGTCGTCGTCGTGCTAGTATACTATAGTAGCTGCTTTAAAAAAGCAACTTGTATTTTGTCTTCTTTAAGACATAAAATGCATAAATCCCACAAAAGCTGCCACCATCATCATCACCAACCACCACCACCGCTATACCACCGCATACCAAAATACCGGATTGTTGTTCGCCAAGCGTGCATCACCAACAAGGTTTTTCCATTTGTATTCTCCGTCTTTTCATCATAAAGCATATATAGCAGTCGTATATATATATGTATGTAGGCACACCACAGCAAATGCAAACTCAGAAGATTGATCATTTTGCAAAATGTTGCAGTAATGGCTTTTGTGGGTATTAATGCATCACATTACTCATTGAAACTATTAGACACAAACGTAAAGAAAAGAAGGAAAGAAAGAAAAAACGCAAAGTCACTGATGAATAGTAAATGACGATGACGACAGTCGTAAAGAGAGATTGAAAGATAGAGAGGGAGAGGATCGTGTTGTGTCTTCACTCATTCTTTCACCAACAAGTCAACTTCTCAAAAGACAGCAGAACAGCTGAAAAGAGAGCAAAGACTCCACTTTCTGTGTACTGCTGCTGTTCAATATATGCTCACGCAATAGTTTACAGGTGCTGAATAATGGTAGTTTGATTGCTTATATGATGTGTACTTAAATGCAAAATGGTGTAAAGTAGTTGGCTTAAGTATAGTATACCTAAAGTAAGTATAATATTGTTGTTATATATTATTGCATGCTGCACGAATAAAAATCAAAGCATGTTTTCTTTAACGATTTACAATGCAATCGTACAAATGATCGGAATGGATTTATGGGCATTATCGTCATCATCATCATCACCGTCAGCCAGAAAAGGACAGCAACAGGAGTTAGCTGTGTAAATTTTTATTTCTCTCTGCAAATACCACCATCCTTCACTTTTCTGCATTGAATTGCCAATCTGGTAGTAGTAGTAGTAGTAGCAGTCTTAACTTGTCAAAGGAAACAAAAAACCTGGTTCTGGCTGGCTTTCTTTCTCTCTCTCTCTCTCTTTACATGTCTGTCTGCTCTGTTCCATTAAGACTTACATACTTACATACATGCATACATATAGAGCACGAATGAATGGATACGCATGTCTCGGCAGACTGTAGAATACTGAACAGAACGTTGTTTGAATGACAGAGAACAACTTACGATTTGAGATCAGTCATCAATCCTGAGATTTTTTTTCGCTACAATAACTGCAGCTTTATATAAGATGTAACAGGCATGCATTCTGACAGAAAGATACATTGTGTAAAAGTAGTTGTTGTAAAAGGGGATTTAGTAGGAAATATATCACTGGTAGTGCTCATATTAATTTTAAAACACGCAAAATCGTTTTATTTTTTGCACCAATTGTACCACCACATATTTTCAAATTCATTTTCTTCACAAACTGAGTCAATGGACTTTTTTATAAAAAAAAAGACAATGAAGCATTATTTTAATTTTTTTAGAAATCATTGTCAAATATTCTAACTGTGTACTCAAAAAAGCCGTGTTGTTGATGTAGTCCGACAAAAGCAATTTAGGTAATAAATGAATACGATAATTGTAATGGAATTGAGTGAAATTATTATTTGCTTTTTACGTTACCGCCATTTTAAAGATTCATGTCATATAAAAAATAAAGACGTGTACTTATTTTGCTGTTTCAGAAAATATTGGATTGGGTGCAAGGACATTTATATGTATTACTGCTGCATTCCTCGCCGTGATCCAAGCCACCAGACATTTGTACACGGTGCAGATTTATTGTTGGTGCATTTATCAAGTTTATAGAAGTATTATACAGAAAACTC
This sequence comes from Sinhomidia bicolor, assembly GCA_027743785.1. Classification (NCBI taxonomy): domain Eukaryota; kingdom Metazoa; phylum Arthropoda; class Collembola; order Entomobryomorpha; family Entomobryidae; genus Sinhomidia; species Sinhomidia bicolor. The sequence continues at coordinate 4,239 of JAHZMT010005069.1, forward strand.
ACCAGAAATTGGCATATTTCTTGTTTTTATTCTGTTTTTTTCCTAGATTGCATTATTTAGCTTTGCCTTTAATTCTATTTTCTTTTATATGAACATTCAACCACATAACTTTATTTATCTAGAGTGATAAATTGATGTAAATTGTGACTTGTCTCACAACAGCAGCAGCAGCATCGCATCGACAGTATTTTAGTATGCGTTGTTTTTAGTTTTGTATATTTGCAGCCGCTCAAGCCAATCAAATAGGTAGTTACACAAAACAACGTAATGCATGCAAAAGGATTTATTCGCATTCATGTGGTTTTATGGAGATCTCTTGTCGAAAATTGGTGCTTTGCTTTTCTCTTTATATGCAGATTACCAAGATAGATACCTAAGGCTTTAAAGCAAGAATGAATGCAGATCGCAACACATTAACTGATCTTACTTTTGTAAGTGTTGCGCTGACGTTGCTTATTTTCCTTGCCGCTCTCTACTGACATACGATATTATTATTATTATTATTATTATAGCAGCACAGCACCTACAAACTACAAATGCATTCTATTATTGAATTCGAGGCACGCAAAAATTATTATTATTATTGTTATATCACTAACGATCTGTTTACGGGGACGGGACGCGATTCTGCTTACTACTACTTCACGTAGTAAGAAACTTGAAAACTCTCTTCTCTGCTCGTATCATTAATAAGCGAAACTGAAGAAGCGTGTTACTGTGTGTGTGTGTGTAGTATACGAGGAAATGGAATTACAACAGAATAAAAAGAAGAAGACTCGTTTCATTTATTCTTTTTCCTTTTCCTTTCTCTCTCTCTCTCCATCTTCTCTTTTCCTCCTTTGCTCTTTCTCAAACGAATTGAATAGAATTCGAGACGACATATCTAGGTTTCGGTAACTCGGTTTTTGTGGCGTACAACTGGTGAATTCTCGCTTCTTTCTTTTCTTGTCGTCAGAGTGGAATGGTGCTGCTGCTGTTGGACTGGTATGGTGAGAGCATAGCTACCTACCCACTAGCTTCTCATTCCTTTGGTCATGTTTAGCTTTGTAGTGTTCAATTTAGTTTGAGAGGAATGGGGTAATACAAAGATAGTAGTAGTGTTTTGTGTGTTATTCATCTTGTTGTTTTCTAATTACAAACAACATATAACATCATTATCATCATCATCGTCGTCGTCATCATCATCATCGTCATCATCCTAGTTGGATAATATGATGATGCTGCACACAGGAAATGGAGGGGCGTACTCTGCTGTTGTTGTTTAGGTAGTTGCTTTTCTTATACCGTTGCTTGCTAGGCTGGTAGAATATTTGATCATTATCTCGGCTGAATGAGTGAGACTGTGAGTGAGTGAATGAATGAGTGAGACTTGAATGGCTTGAAGAATGAAATTGATATGCACCAAAAAGTCGTAATAATGATGATAATACTCAGAGAGAGTAGTCGTGTAAAAGTCGTTTTCTAGTTTGCTCATTTAATAGACCTTAAATACTAAAAATTCTTTTTATCAATTTATACGTACAAGTCATATACCCTGCTGGATTACCCAGCAGATATGCTGGATATACGAGAACAGAACGAGTTTGTTTGTTTTGAATTCTGATTGGCGAATTTCACACTTACGCTTGCGTATGTATACATGTAATACTAAACTATTTAGTATTTTGGGGAATGATATTATTACTTTAATAATATTATATATATTTTATTAAATCGAGGCAGTAGTCTACTGCCGCCAGAAGGATTGCTGGAGTTTGTTTTTCTTTCTGAAAATCGCTTACGTTATTGGAATTCGGTGGCGATGGTTGGTGGTGGTGGTGTTGGTGGCAAAGAAGATATGGACTTTGAAAATTTATCTGACACAAGAAATAGCAAAAGGACGGCCAATAATAATAATAATAATAGCAAGGAAGCGAGAGAAGCACAGTAGCGGAATTAAGTAAATGAATATTTGTTTAAATTAATGTAGATCGAAGCAGAGATGACGATAACAGTAATTATAACGTTTCTTGGATAAAGTTTTGCTGGTGCTGTGCTGCTGCTGCCTTTGCTCAAGTCATTATTCTTTATGACAGTAAACATAGCAGTAGCGTTGGTTGGTGGCGGTGGTGAATGTGTTGCTCTACTTACATTCATATTGAAAACAGAGATGAGGAGAAGAGAATGGCAGACAAAGGCAATAAGGAGAAAGGCTTAATTAAATTGTCAAATCTACAATCTGCACTTCACCATCAACATTCATCGTCACCGACTCGTTTCATTTTCATCATTACCGTCGTTTTCTTGTCGACTCTTTTTTCCGTACTAGTCAGCATTGCATAGCCACTTATTTTGCACGACCAGAGAGCAGCAGAGATGATAAAGTGATGATACTAGGTATACAATATGAACAACAACTTACCTTGCCTAATACAAGAATCAGAAAGCAGCAGTGCTGGTAAAACTTTGAACAAAATTATGCCATTATATTATAGGTAGCTAGGTGTAGTAGCTGAGTGTTTCCAGAATGGTGGTACGGGCATAGGACGTATAGAAATCACCAACATTATCTATTTCAGCATTTTATTTATTCACATTCCAATTTTCGAATAGGAAACGAGCCAAAAAGAGCTTTGGGAGATGAGATGATATAACTTGTGTGCAGTATTGAAACAATTTGTATCACACACACATATGCCGCTAGGTGTGTACGTACAGTACCTAAAGCTGTCACGTTACATGGAAGCAAGCAACTTTTACTCTCTTTTGTCATTTTGTAAATTGTTTAAATGTTAACGTAGTAAAAGGATGCAACACAAAAGTTTCTTGGAATTCATCAGCAACACAATAAGTCAGTTTGTTTCTCTTGGCAGTTAAGTTGGAGGTGTCGAAAGGAAATGATACGTAAAATTAGATACTATACACAAAGTAGCTTACAAGTTTTGAATTTCCTTTTTGCTTCGTTCTTTCGTAGAATCACTTTATCTCCTCCTCTGCAAATCATCATTTTCTTCAATATTAGTTCCAAAAGATATTATAATAAAAGTTGACGGCACCACCAGCAACACCAACAGCAAGCCTAGGGAAAACATTCTTAAACATGAATTAATTGAGAAATTTCTCATACAAGCTTGTAAAATATTCTTGTTAGTGGAAAAGGAACAAAAAACAATTTTATATTTTGTCTACTTTTAATTTATCGAAATGTCTCTAGAGACTTTATGGAAAAGCAACAACATAGGAATTTGAAAGGATTACAAATTGCTACGTACCTATCTAAAACATTCATCATTCTTGTATAAAAAATGTATGTATTTTCTTGCAAAGAAGGAAAAGACATGTTTATTTTCAAGTACATAAATAGTAGTAATATTTTTAATTATAAATATATATGTATATTTGCATTGCTAAAAAACGGCTTTCGCTATTTCTCTTCCTTCCAACAAAGCAGAGAGAGAGGAAGTCAACTTTAAATAAAATCATCACATTCCGCTGCTCAAGGGCTGACCGACCTTTCTGTAATATGCAAATACAAATAGGTACATTTTTATTGCACTTATTCTTCTCGTCAAGAAACAAATGGAGAGAAATTTGAGTAGATGATATAAGTACATATGTACGTAAGCACATTAAGCATTCTATTCTACGAATATTCTTAAAATATTATCTTTCATTTAATATCCGGAATTATAATTCCCTGGATGGTGGAAACGGGTGAGCCAGCAGAAAACAAAAAAAATCGTGCTCTCACTCAAGGAAGGTTGTGTATGATGTAAGAGGCTTGTACTAAATAATATGAAACCCTGCTTCTTCGGAAGGTTCTTTCCTTTTCTCCTTAAAAACTTTTGCCTGGCAGCCAGTAGTACATCGGTGATGAATACTGCGGCGACTATATATGTATATATGTGTAGTAGTTAGTTAGTTATGTAGTGTTAGCTGTAAGTAGGAGCTTCTGAAAGAAGCCTTTTTGCCTAGCCTACTTTTTTTCTTTTTTGCTGAAAATCGTGCATCATGATTCCCGTGATGCAGAAAGGGGGTTAGTAAGAAAACGTAACTTTAGAAGGAAACGTCTTCTCATTTGCTTGCCTGCTTCTTCTTGATTGTTCCCCGTCAACGTGTTCGTATCCGTACAGAATGTAATGTTATTATTATACGTAAAATGACTTATTCGTATCCAAAAGCTTGATGATAATAATAAAAGCTAAGTGTGCTGCTGCCATCATGGACGTCATGCTAAGAACGTCGTCTCACATGGCCAACTCACTCCACTTTGAATAATTGCTTTACGACTTAATGTCAATATTATAGCAGGCGGTGAGACAACCACGTCGGTTAAAAGAGGAGACTATAGTATCTGAAAAAAATGTTCTCCTTAAAGACTAGGTGAAAGGGGCAAAATGCTGAAAACGCCAAAACTTTTATTTCTTTTAGAGACGTAAGCACGGACAGATTTTAACATTGTTGAGCATATTTATGCAAATATGTAGGCATATGTATGTAGCTTGATGCAAAAAGTTGGGTTCATTACACTTTACACTAGTGTGTGTGAATTCCAATTAAACTAGAATTGGTGTATATTTCTCAATCAATGGAAGCTTATTTAATTTTCATTAGTCCTTTTAATTATAAATGCACACATCTTTATATAAAGCAAATTCGCGTAGCTATTGTCCCTCATCATACAATGTGTAAAGCATGTCAATGTCAGTTCATTGCAAGTATAGTAATTTCAGGGAATAAATTGTTCATGGCATGGAAAAAAATTTATGTACACAACAGAAAAGTTGACAGGACACATTGTGACGAATAAATATAATTCTTGTGATGAGTGAATGATTCAATTGAAAATTCAATTTCTCAGTCAGTTTTAAGCTTCAAGGTATTTACATTCATTTTTTTGAACATTTTTTTGGACGGCCACGTCCCCTTTTTGCACCTAATCCTCCTGTAGTAGCTTTAAGGGGCAATTTAAACTTATCTTGTAATGTAGATATTGCTATAACATATTTGCATAGGCAATTTTTAGGAAACTCAAAACATGCGCATGTGTAGTCTGGTTCGAAAATGTTATACGGTAAACTTGATAAAGTTTGGTAAACTTGGTAAAGTTGATATTTCACAGGCACAGAGTTTGGTCCTGATCCGTTTCTAAGTACTGACCACGTTGATATGAGGCTCATAGCATTTGATAAAAATTCTCCTACAAGCAAAAGAAAGCCTGCATATGGCGAAAACTTGCTGCAAGCTTAAGCAGGCGTAATGTTGAAATGAAAATGAAATGTTTACTTGCTGCTGACCATGCAAGACAAAACAACAGGACAGAATCTAAGCTTGAATAATTTATTAAGGGAAAAAAGCATCACTCGTCACATTAAAATGGTTTTTTCATCACACCTGGAAAGGTTAATAAATTTGTAACGTGCTGCGAATTATTGTGACGAATAAATTGATGCCGTAATTTCTTAAGTGTTTATATTTTGCAGTTAAGTTGGTGAATTCGTATATTGAGTTTATTTTTTAAAACTGTTATCCGTATTTGCTGATTTTACGAGGTAGAAGAATCTGATGTAACTTTAGATGCACTCTATTTTGCGCGCATCCCAAAAATGTATGCTGATTGGAGTATGATAAAATGTACAAGAAACAAATACAACAGCACTTTTTGTATACTACTTTTACCATCATCATAACTATACTACACACTAAGGTCTGAAAACGTCTTGCTTTTTCTCTTAAATCCGTACACATGCATTATGCATACTTCCCTCGGCCAAAAAGAAGTGAGCGCACCAACGAAGCAGCTTTATTAGCTTTGCTCTCTTTCTCGCTCACATATACTCCAAGATTTAGCTGTAAGAAAGAATGAGAGAGAAGCTCTTTCTGAGAGACCATCGTATGACAGACAGGGCAAGCAGAAATATATGTATGTATTTAAATGATATTAATTCCTCCAAAGAGGAAATTAAGTTAAGACCACAGCTGGCTGGCTGACTGACTTTGGGCTCCTTCTAAATTCCCTGTATCTTCTTCTTCCTAGCTTTTTAACTTACTTTATTTATTTCTTCGTGGTGCGGCAGCGGTGAAGTTCCTCTTTAGGTTTTACCCACTTTCCTAATGCATATCCTGGCTGAACGAGTAATAACGCTAATAAAATCAAGGTTAGTGGAATTGATGGCTTCTCTCTTCTCGTCTTCTTCACACCGCGAGCTTCTTCTGTATGCGGCTCCAACCAATGCCTGGATGAATTCTGTCATTTCTTACAGTTGAAATGAGGATAACAAGCCTAGTGGTGATGAGAAAGTTCATTGGTTCATGTGCTAAAAGTGTAAACACGTACCACGGGCAGCAGCAGCATATATAGAAGAAGCACAAGCATTTAAATAGAAAATCTAAAAGAACGACCCGGAGCCAAAGATGAAAGACAGCTTTGCTCCTTCTCTCTCTCCCTCTCGTCCTTTTGCTCTTCTAATATTTACGCGTGTGTGGGTATGTTGGTTTGGCAGAGGAAATTTGCATTTATTTAAGCTGTGTATACATACATCCCTAGAAATTCCAGCCTCGGTGGCGGCAGCAGTAACGTGGCTCGTAACGAAACGGAGAATCTCATTCCCATAATTAGGAAATTACATTAATGCAAACCAGGTGCCTCCAGTCTGTTCCAAGTACAAACCGTTCGCGTTTTAAATATCGGCAACATAAGCTTAATAACAACCTTATTTGCTTGACAGGAATATCTACGTACGTCTTATGTACGTACCACTGACTTTTCAATATATGTATAGGTAATAGGTATGCATATTACTGCTTTTATTTTTGTAGCATGTTGACAAGATGGCGTGAATCAATAAGAAAGATTAAAGTAAAAGGTAGAAGACACAGTGGGAAAAAGCCTCAGAGTGATATTCAAAATCAACTTTTTGCTATCTCCTCATTTCATTATTAGATTATTCCTTGCCTTCTTCCAGCAAATTGCCTAATTGAAAATATGTACAGTTTGCTGCTCAACACAATATTCCGTAAATTTCATATTTTTTTTACTACAATCTACAGCTAAAAGTCGATAGGATCACCATGTTTGTCGTTGTAATGTTAGAGTTGTATGGTGGTACTGAATGGCTGATGTCTTAAAAAGATACAAAATCAGAGTAAGGGTACAGGTACAGCTACTCGAAAATATTTCAACAGATTTTGCACTTATCACAGAGCACTCATCCCATTCTATTTTTTCATTTTCATATCTTAACGTATGCGCTACTACCGTCAGCAGAACAGGTTATCTTTTTTAAGTGAATAAATACATTGTCCGTAAGCAAGTGCCAGTACTCCTACTACACTCTAGCAGGCAAGTAAAATGTTTAAGTAAATATGCTACACAGTGTGTGGAATTGGTTCACCCTTCTCTGCCGTTTTTACTTTCACTTTTTTCTCTTCTCTTCCGGTATAAAAAGTCGCACATCCGGACACTGTAAAATATACTCGCCAAACTCATTCTTACTTTTTTTTCAAAGCAATGGTGTGTGGCAAGTTGTGTGGCACGGCGGCTGGAAAATGTTGATAATAGGGCTCAACTTTTCTTCCTGCAATATATAAAGCATAGATTTCACGCTATCCATAAAGTAGCACAAAAATATTATTCCATTTTATATATGACGACAACGAAGAAAGAGGATGATTTTTTTTTTACATTTTTGTCCATGTAATATATGTATGTTATATAGCTATATAAAGTAAAAACATTTTTTTTTGCAAATTCCTTCAACTTTTTTTGGATGGTACCGTAATAGCAACCTGCAATAGTACACGTACATATGTATGTACTATGTGGCAAAAAAATATCTACACGTACGCTTTCCAACTTTTTTTTCTTCTTTATGTTAGGTTGCTTTTTACCACATTTTTTACTCCAGCTCTTCTTTTGTGTGGCCCAGTTGAACACTTACAGCTGCTGTTGAATGCTTCATTGTATTAGGTATACATATAAAAAAGTAGAAAAAAAATAACTTGCTTTAGTACTCGTGCTGTTTCACCCTTGCTTGCTCCTACTTTTACTACTAGTACAACTACACTATTTTCTGTTCTGTTGAAGTTTAGCTGAGTGACTAGCTTCAAGCTAAATGTTACATAAAATATGTGGAATCTGCCATTTACTAGGTCACTATTTCAACTATGTGCAAAGAGCATAGAGAGAGAGAGAGAGCTCTACTATTTCACTTGATGTGAAAAGGTTTTAATGTCTAGAGTTGAAAGAGTATCATCATCATAATAAGACATACATGCATACACCTGTTATGAGATAGGTGAAATTTGGTATAAAAACGGGAAAAGTTAGTATCCCGGAAAAGCAAAGCAGTCTCAGGAGACCTGAAAAGGCAGCAGTTGTAGTTTCTGACTTTTCTTCTACAACCCGCCGCCGCCGTCGTACCCGCACAGGCAGAGAAGCACAAGGAAGCAGCGCAACGGCCTTCCTGTTTCCCTCTTCATTCTACTCATATCCTTTTTTACCCACTTTATCCTCCTATTGACAAAGTAAATGAAACTATCCTTGTGTTTAATACTACATTCTACTACACTTTCTAACGTGATACCTGTGATGTAACCTCCGAGCTATGCCTGCACTCTTGGTCCGGTGTTTGTTTGAACAAGAATAGGTATGTATAGGTATTTTTTGTTTCATGTTGTGTAATAATAATAGACTACTGTGTCATGAATTAAATATTACGTTTAGGTACTATTTTGGTCGTACAAAAATGCAAAAAAACTTGATATTATATCAAACTTTGTATGTATAGTTTGTTTGCTCATTGTTCACTATCCTCCCGTTTGTACGAAAAAAAATCTCAAGTCACAAGAACCGAACTTCTTTTCATTTAAAATTATGGATGGTTTTTAGTTTAAGCTTACGTATAGCCTCCGTGTAGTTTTTTTTTGATAAAATGCAAAAAGCAAAAACATTTCATTTCAGTAATTACTTTGATTTTGTTTGCATATGATGAAGCATGTAGTATGTACTGCTAGAGAGAATCGTGAGAGTTGAACATGAATGATCATTAATTTTCTAGAGTAGCATTAGATATTTCTTTTCGTCTTTGTTTGATTGATTTGACCGATTTATGTAATGAGAGAAGCGAAGAAAAAAAATCAAA
>JAHZMT010005070.1:0-13857 GCA_027743785.1 Sinhomidia bicolor
ATTAAAAAGTCTATTTCAAAACGACACTTGTGCACCCTAAAATACGTATTTATTTTTCATTATGAACACCGAGTGTATAAGTCCTTCAAAACAAAAAAGAGCTGAAATGGTTTGAACATTAAAATCGACATATAGCAATTAGCTGGTAACTGAAAGTAAGCAACATTTTGACTTTTTACGCCAGGAAATCATTGTAATTAAATAAGTGCAATGCAATGTAGTAACGTAAATTATCGTTTTACAACTTTGAAGGCAACATACAACTCATTATATCTTGCAAAAATTTACACTATAAATGTAATGTTGATGGCACGAAGGCGAAGTAGAGAACGTTTATAGATAATATAGATAAGAATTCATGGTATTAAAACAGTGCGAATAAAGTATTAAATTAAACTAGCTAAACACTACAGATTTGTTGAATAAAAAGCAACAATGAGAAAGAAGATCATAATACCACGATTGTCTCGGGGTACAATTAGAAATCAAAAGTGGATGGACTCAAATAGTTAAAAAAGGGTAGAACGCGATGTTAGTTTGTAAAGGGGTAATGTGAAATTCTATTTGTCTTTCATTCAGCGATATATAGTTTGGCTCGTTTGGCTTTTTGGTCGTGCAGAGTTGTTGTTGTTAGTACTGCTAGTACTAGTAATAGCAACAGAGTTACATACAATTACAAAGTACATGCATATATGCATGCAATGTAGTCAATAAACCGTAACTTACCACTTACCATACATACCAAGCATAAAACCAATCTCAATTTCACGCAAAAACAAATAACCCGTTTATTGAAAACAAGGAAAAGCTAAGAGGCTAACAACACAATACAAGAAAGCAAGATAAAACCATAACTTGCAAATTTAAAACAAGTAACACGCGTAAAACAATTTTGGCATGATTAAATTTTTGTAACGTTAAAATAGCATACCTATATAAGTTGTAGGCTATATTTTAGCTTACTAACATACAACGGTCATTGGAGTTTTTAAAGGTTATAGAAGAACTGAAAGTCAATAAAAGTGTAAAAGCTGATTAATATTGATCAAAAGTATTAAAATATAATACACGTCTGACATTCGAGGAGTCCTTAAAATTAGTCTACTACTGGGTGAAAAATCAACAGGCTTGTAGTTAGTTACTGTCGTACAGTCGTACTATATACCTTGACCTGATCATCTATATCTTTACACAATTTAAAGTCATAGTTAAGATACATAGTTTGTAGACTGTAGACTTATACATTTCAGAGAAAAAACACTTTTGAGAAAGTAGAAAAAGTAAAGTTTAAAATTATTCCCTATTGTCGTAATAAAAGGCGCATGCAAACATTGCAAACAAGTCAAGCTGTCTGAACGTTTTCACGAACAGACTACAAAATCTATAAAGCGAACACAGCGTTCTGGTAAACTGGTTTATAAGCATGCTGTATCCATCCATATTATTCCATATATTCCATATTACCCAATTATCCGTCCTTCCTTATCCATCCAACCAAGTACGGAATCCATATCATCAGTCATCATCACACCTCTTCATTTCTTCACAATCACATGTCTGTCATTTAGTACAAGGAGTGCATAGTGCATGTTTTTGTTGTTTGTGGCGTGCGTAAATTATATATATACACAAATACACATACAGTCAAAGAGTACATGCTTAAAATCAAAATCATATTTAGGTAAAAGTAAAAGGGTTGTTTAGGGTTGAATTCATTTTCTTTTACTAACTTATTATTACATTGCATTGCTGTCTGCTAACTAGCTCACCATCGTGTTTGGAGCTCAATAACCAGGTACAAAGTACAAAGATCTTTGTAAACTATCTTACATTTTATCTTAAAAACTACACACAGATAGCATCATCCCTAGCATCAAAACTGACTTTTAGTCTTTTTGTGGAAATTGTGCTTTTTGTGTCTAAAGTCATAATTTTATTTTAGAAATAGGAAAACGTGCTTTCTTGATGTAAGACGAACAAGGTGAGGCAACAACACTTTTACCTTTTATAATATGGTTACATATTTACTGGATGAAAAGGTTTGAAAAATTAAAAGTATCATTATTATCAAAGCTGATTGACGACGATATAACGATTTCTCAACATACTGCTTTTGAGGGTTCGTCGCTACACAATTTACAATATGTTGTAGCTGATTTTCCATTTATGTATTTAAAACTAAAACACTTTTCACTTGCAAACATTTTTATATGCTCTACTCTCTCTGTGGTTTCATTTTGCAATCACGCATGCTAAAAAGTAGTTGCAAGTCGCAAGTATGAAGTACAATTACCAGCTAAACTACACACTTAGTATAAATGATAAATAGTAACTTTTTTCGTGTAGCAAGAATATATGGTTTTTAAATTACCAAGTTTATTTTCACCTTTCTATTTTCGAACAGAGTCGCGCAGAGCGCTGAGGTCCTTATACATAGGTAGACTGCAAAGTGGTGCTCGTGCGGTGCTTAAATTTCGGATTGTTAGACGAATTTAGCACAAAAAGTTGGATTGAGTGACAAGCATGTCTAAATCGGGATTAACTAAAGATGAAATTGCTAGTAAGAGAAAGTCGAGATGGTACTTCGGAGGCCTTGCTTCATCTGCAGCTGCCTGCTGCACACATCCTCTGGATCTGTTGAAGGTATCCAGTTTAAAACAAAAAAAGTCTTGATTGTCTCAAAAATGAGTGAATGTGTGCGTACAAAAATAATGTTTTTTTCTTTTTAGGTTCATATGCAAACTCAACAGGAGGGGAAACTTACTATAGTCGGACAGTCTGTCGCAATTGTCAGAAAACAAGGCTTTCTAGCACTTTATTCTGGTCTATCCGCATCAATTTTGCGACAACTGACTTACTCTACAACGAGATTCGGTTTATATGAGGTAAATTTCTACCGGAGCCATTATACTAATTTTTCATAACCGTGAATGGCATTTCAATTAATTGCATAGATCCTGTTTCCCGATAAAATGACAAATAAGATGCATTTTTTGTTATAGGCGGGTAAAAATTATCTTACTCCACCAGGACAAACTGATATAACATTCTTCCAGAAAGTTTGGTTGGCAGGTGTTTCTGGTGCTTGTGGAGGATTTGTAGGAACTCCAGGGGATATGATTAATGTTAGAATGCAAAATGACATTAAACTTCCATTAGAGAAGCGAAGAAAGTATTGAAAACAGTAACAATAAAAATAAATATTTTTATTATTATTTTGAAGCATATAAAATAGTAGGTATGTATATTTTGACTAGCTATAAACATGCCATTGATGGAGTTTTTCGTGTCTGGAGAGAAGAAGGCTTGAGACGTGTATTTTCTGGTGCCTCAACAGCTACTAGTAGAGCCGTTGTAGTGACAATCGGACAACTTTCGTTTTATGACCAAGTAAAAGTTATCCTTTTACGGTCTGGATACTTTTCTGATAACGTCCTAACCCATTTTCTTTCCAGTTTGACAGCGGTAAGCTCAAGAACTTTCACATTTTTGGTTTGTTTACTGATCTGGTGTGGTTAAAAATAAGTTTCTTCGGCTATGGTAATTAGGGTGCTGCTGCCACTTTCATGACACAACCATTGGATGTTCTGAAAACTAGACAAATGAACGCAAAACCCGGTGAATTCAAGGTATGTATATTGAGAAAGATTATTGAGTCAACAAGCAGCAACACTGGTATTATTTTGAATAAACTATAACTATTTGTATAATGCTACCGATTTTTTAATATTATGTTTTACAGAGTATGTGGCATCTGATACTATATACAGCGAAATTAGGTCCAAGTGGCTTTTTCAAAGGATTTGTTCCAGCATTCATTCGTTTAGGACCTCATACAATTCTGTTATTCTTGTACTTAGAACAACTACGTAAACATTTTGGGTACCTCCCGGAAGAAAATAAATAATGAATTTATTGTTTAGCGTCATATCAAAGAGATATATAGTTCGTGGGTAGTCTATGATTGTTTAAAAAGTAAAATACATACCTGAGTCTGAGTGATAAAATATTAGATTGAAAATAGCTAAAAATTAATTATAATTGAATCGTTAAGTCGCTGAAACATGAAAATAATTTTGTTAGGCATTACACATTACTCAAGCACAAGTCAATGACTGGAAACTGAAATACACAATAATTATTATCAATTAAAGACTCAAAAACGCTTGGTCGAGTTTATAGAGATGTTGAGTGGTGAAGTTTGTCTTACATTCATGAGTTCTTTCATTGAATATTATTAATGTAATTCACGTGTACTTAATCACAAAGACAAAAATGTGCTTGTATAATTGCAAATACTTATGTATAGAAAGCATTTAGATTGTAGTTTAACTTTCATTTACGTAAATGACATTGCAGACTAATGCAGACCCCAAACAGACATTACACAAGGATAACGAGAGAAAGGTTTGATGATATTCACGTCACGTGACTCTGACAATAAAAGCAATTGTATTTATTTAGCTTAAACAAATTAGGTCAGCGCTTCCCAGTAATCAAATCCATATTATTATAAAATTGTTATTTTCATGATATTACAGTACTAGTTCTTATTAAATTGTACTGACGCGGTAGGATTGGTAGGAATAGGAGAGAATAGAGGTGTACATGTAATGTAGTGGGTCACACATTTAACTTATAACATAGTATACACAGAGTGAGTAGAAATTGGAAGACTTATCTATAATTTTATAGGACTTATTCATTATAATTTTATAGTATTATAGATGACTTTTGGTTGAAGAAATTTATTACAGTACAACTTGTGTGTAGCGGTATCAAAAAAGAAAATATGTTGTATTAAAAAGTATGCCATGTCATGTCTCACATTGTTTTTGTCTTTAGTCGATAAACTGATTGAAAGAATTACAACAAAGAAGTTTCGAAATGGTTTCGAAGCTGCAAAAGTCAAAATTAATGAGAACAATCATCAAGACTTTACGCAGTTTTAAGATAGTAGTACATTGTTATGTATTTATGTAAATCGAATAAAATTGGATTTTCCAACAAAATACATACAAAGCTTTGTGTTGTTTGTTCAAACATTTCAAATCTATTCATAGATTAAAAAATTATTGGATTTTGTTTCGCTTCTATTTATATGTACAAGCCCAAATCCGGTTCTCCGACGTTTTGATGGATATCTACCCTCCACTCAATCGTACACACAAAGCAAAGCGTGTTCCTAGCATTAAAACCAATTAATGCACTCGTTATAATTCATAATAAATGCAAAATTTGAAGACGGTAAAAATTGATTTTGCTAACTCGACTAGGGATCGAATAATATAATTAAAACTAACCGATTGTCCTATTTTTAATTTTCTCATTTCAAATTATAGCCAACGTTGTAAATAATGTTAATATCTAGAGAAATTATTAAACACTTTGTGCAGTATGGATAATAATTATTCACACAATATACCAAATTACAAAAACAACTTTGACAGGAAGAGAAAAAAAATCAAAATTTATTTACTAAACATCTTAAAACCGGTAAAAATTACAATATTCATAACGTAATTTTAAAGATGTAGTTAATATTAAATCAATTTATTTTCCATCCCGTATAGTTATTTGTATGGAATAGTCGATTTACAAAATCTACGCTCTTTCCTTGACTTGCAGACCTGAAGACAACAAAAAATAGCAAAAATTACATTATGATTAGATTATTGATTATGAGTCAAATGGCACGTCACTGCACAAGTCTCGAACCAATAACTACGTGATTTCAATGTGACATTCAACATTACCTGGTGGAAGGGACTGCTTGAGCTTTTCAGCCTTTTCCTTATCCGTAATCACTAGCGTGTAAAGGAATCTGGAGCATCTGACTTTGAACTTGACATTTTCGCTGTTCTTCTTTATTTTTACGCTTTTAGCGTCTTTCCTCCTTGCTTTCAGCAGGAAGTCTTTGATTTCCTTAATTTCTCGGGGCTGGAGGATAAAGAGAAATAACATAATTATGATGACATTCATAAAACTTAACTACGATCAACATTATTATTTCCATTTACAGTCTAACAAAGGTTTACTCAGATACATAATAAAGCAAAGCAATGAAATATAATCAATCCAACTGGTAAACAACTTCATAAAAGTCGACCCGAAAGAACATTTGAAATTTGAATACACATGCCACCATGCCAGTACATTTGACATTAAACTTAAACGTCTTCCGTCTTTTCACAATCACGGCACATAAAACTAAAACTTATCATTAGAATATGTTATAACAGTGCTAAATGAAATTAAAAACTGCCAAATTCTTACCATTTTGATTAAACTCCGTTTAAATCCACAGGGATTGAAGAATATTTAAAACTTAACTACACAACTCGCAAGATGTGTTCTTCTATCAAGTGTGAGTGAGAGCGAATAACACTGTTGCGGTGAAGTTACTTCCATACCTTGCTTTGTGCAGTTTGAACACTGTTCTTGTGGCGCAATGCCCCACATCTCGTTGACTGCTGCATATTGCATTCATTTGCTCTCAACACCCGACCGCAAACCGCATATCAGTACATCACATACCTATGCACAGCATGCACGTATGTACCTATTTCAGAGACTATTTTTTTATTTTTCTTACATTAGAGTTATCGATCACTGATAACTTTTATATAACTGATGATGATGATATGTAATGATAACCTACCATTCCTGCGTTTGCAAGGTTAAAAAATTATTTTTGCAAATATAATCAATGCACTGTACAAAAATTATGTGCCAGATTAAAGATATTTTCAGTTTATAAACAAGTTAATTTACTTTTATTATTAAAATTAAAACTAAAATCAGCAACGCGTAAATAAACAAAAGAAGTATGATATGATAAATCTTACTAATAAGAATAAAAATATTCTTGAATACATAATAGAAAAATTACTTAGTCCAATTCAGTGGTCCTCCAGTTTGTAAATTTCGAACTAGATATATATATTATTGTTACATTTAATTTAACCAAAGAATAAACTTGAAAATGAACATTCGGATTGAAATTGGAATAATATCGTCCACAACATGAAACTATTAAAATGAGTTTTAGTTGCATATATCATTGAACAAATGTGTGCTTGTGACAAAAAAACGTGCATGAATTGTTCACAGAATTTTGAAAAATATTATACATTAACAATCCATACTGCAACAACAATACAATACGTGCAGATTTCATTTTATGTAACTACACTTTGCGTGTCATCTAAAAATAGGTTTAACATTTTTGTAAAAACCCCAAGATTTATTGAATCTACACTAGCACAAATTAAACCACATTCATTCAACTGTTACTGTTTAATATTGATTGCAATTTCATACATTTCAATTATACGTCTATCCTATCGTATCTTGGAAGGAAGAAAATAATTTGCGATAAACAAAGTACGCTTGCTGTTTTATTGTAAAGAGTTAATAACAAGAACGCATACACAACATTCAAAATAAGTAAAAGTAATTATTACATTTCATTATATTATCTAACTACATATAAAGACTATATATACCATTGATAGACCTAATTGTACAGGTAAAAATATTTTTAACGCCCAATATTAGGTATGGATACACCTAATGCATTTTTTTTCCTGTTTATGTATGACAAATTGATTCAAGTTTTCTTGGAATTCTTTACGTTTAAATTAAAATTATACTTGTCTTAAACACTGAAGAACTGCTATTCTACCGAAATGTTTGCTCATTTTTGCTGAAACTCTATATGCGCAGTAACTATACTTTGTAACAGTAACTTAAATTGTAGAGCTTATCTTTCCCTTTAACTTTTATTTTCTTAATTCTTAAATCCTCTACCACACACAGATCATGCGCTCATGACTTTTTACTCGGTTTCAGAACAACTTGAGCCGCCATAGCGTCAGGGAACAAACTGTGGTAGTTCAAAAGTGGTACATATGCAGCTGTGATGAGGCGTCCACCGAACCATCGACCGTGTAAACTATTTACAGCAGCAACGGCACTGGCAACAGTTGGGCATTTCACATACACATTTCCCGAGGGCGACTTTGTATCAACATACACATGGACAGATCCTCCGTGTTCGAGACAAGCTTCAATAACTTCTTCTTTTAATTCAAACTCAAAATTTGGACTTTCCATTTCCCTGAAAAAAAGTTATACATTAAAAGCTTTGTGACTTGTGAGAACTTTATGTAAAATTCAATTGTTAAAATACTTAACATATTGCATGGTATTGAACACCTACTTGGCTGGATCAAACATGTTGGAGAGCATGAAACATTGTGTGGCGATCGGAGGAGCAGCAACTGGTGCTGGAGTAGTTGTGGCTTGTGCTGCTGCATGGTTCTGCATATTCAGTGCAGTAGCGGCAGCTTCAGGCAGTTTTAAATCAGTTCCTAGAAAATAAAAGAAAAGTTACAATTGAACTCATTGAACTGTTGTATACACCATTATAAGATTTGCTTGTTTCATACCTTCAGCTAATTTTGCCATAAGTTGTAGTCGTCCAGTTACACCCAAATTGACACCAGCCCGATCCATTTCATCAGTATCCAAGTAGTTCTGGGGATTGTGGTAGCTATTTTCTGACTTTTCTGTTACATAGCCAACTTTCATGGGGCGCCCTGCGATCTCAAATCCATTCAGTTGTTCCATTGCTCGCTTTGCATCTTCTCCTTCATGAAACTGAAAAATATAAATTATTCGATAAATTATTAGTCATTGACGCACCAGCAAAACTGGCTAATCTATACCGTGATTACGATGTATTTATATTATTATTGTATTGCCCAGATGCCTTACAAGAGCCTAATTGGAAATAAATATTACATTTTACATTCATAAATAAACACATTTCACTTTGATTTTACATAAAACAAAGAACACGGCTTACCAGAGCTACTGAATCTATTTCCCCAAACTCAACGTACGCGATTCCCTTGAATCGACGCGTTTTATTACATGTAATCATTCTAACATCACGCACTTTTCCAACAGACGAAAAAAAGTCTTCCAAATCTCGTGCTCTTACTCTCTGACTCAATTGCATACAAAACACGGTCCTGGCGTCCCGTTCCTCTGGAGTAAGTGGCGCATCTTCCTTTGCCGGTGATCTTGAGCTTCGTCTTCGTGGACCTAACCTCAGTCTAGGAGGCGTTCTTGATCGACGACGATCCTTTGACCGACTTCGGCTCCTGCGTCGCTCCTTAGATCTAGAACGGCGTCTCCTGTGCTTGTCTTTACTTCGACTTCTTTTTCCTTCACGTTCCCCTCGATCTCGTTCGCGACTTCGGCTGCGTCGTTTTTTCTCTTTACTGCGACTTCTTTCCCTTTCCTTCCGCTCACGACTTCTGCTCCGTCTTTTTCTCTCCCGATCCACACTCCTATTTCTCTTGTGCTCTCGATCGCGTTCTCTTTTTGGCTCTTCCTCCCTGATTTCTCTAGAATAGACAAAAGAGCATTTATAGGCTTAGTTTACAGTATTTAAAAATAAAACATAGTACATAGTGGAATTATAAATAAAAATATTATTACTACCTGGAATGGCTGGATCCATTGGAATAGGACAAAATTCCATTCTCTCTCGAACCAGAGTCCGCCTGAAGGGAACAACGAATATTGATAAGCCGTTCCAGGAAGGATAAGTACAGATTGGCCCCATGATTTTTTGTAAGGAAAATTTGGAAATTAAGGAAGATGGTAATGGATAGGTTAGCAAAGAGGGAAAAAGAAACAAAAAATTGGCATTAGAAAACGTCACCAGAATTGATTACTTATCTACAATTAACCCTTTCTCTTGACCAGCGCTCCACGCGCAAACACGATGCAAAAACATCTCTGGAGCCAAACGGTTCTCTGAACGCCACCTAAGCATCTAAAGGCAAGGTATATCACAAATCGTTTATGCATTCAATGTAATGTAACCAACAAAATACCAAACAGTAAACAGGATCGTATTTAGAAAGGTTTTGTAAAATTTTAAAACTAAACATACTTAATTAACAAAACGTCATTGTAAACCATCATTGACCATTTGTCACCATTTTCATTCACTTAATACCACAACCAATTTTTTAATGCCACCAAAGCTAAAAGTCCCTATCTCCCCTTGAGTTTTATAAATAGCAGACCATAGTCACGAGTATTGCTTTGATAATCCCACTTCAAGCATCTTAAATCTCAACATGCAACGCTACTTTCTGAAAGACTCGTGTTGTTCTGCTACGTGTATTGTGTGCAGACAAATGAGGATAACTTACCATATAAGAAACCAATCAACTACCCGTCATGAATAAAATATTTTTGGCGAAGTAGTAGTGAATAAAAAGAAGGGACTCTGACTGACAACATCTGGAAAGATATACAGACAATTGTTAAAAACCTTCATTCATACACGTATTGCTTATTAATTCCAAATAAAATCTACATTCTTGAATAACACTGTGTAGGTATATAATTGGCGAGAAAAGTTGAAATTCAAATTGGATAATAGTATTATGCAATTACATTTACCAAATAAATACCTCAAAAACATTGGAAAACTTTACAACAATAATACAACAAGAGGTATTGTAACAATATTCCACAGTGTTAGTATAGTAAATATTGAATATTGCAAAAACAGTTTTACTAAAATACAGCTATAATTGCTGCATTCCAGTAAAAAAAAGAAATTTCAATTTGCTCAATTGGTAAAGTACTGCTTAGATTGTAATTGCAATTAAAACAATAAAATACATCAATAAACAGAACTACGAGCTGTACGTAACAACTCCCGATTGTTTCATCTTTGAGCATGGGCAATTCTTCGAGCATGACGATAAATCCGATTCCGCTGTGTAAACTCACCTCATATTTCAACTGATGTGCTTCTTTCTACCTGCGTGATCCAAAATCAGGTCAACTGTTGCTTTGCTTGAATTGAAGAATTGATGTCGGGGGGAAGCATATATTTGCGAAATCAGACATTCGTGTCTGCAAGATGTCAAAAGTGTAATCAGTAACAAATACATATGAATGAATTCTTAAAACTACATAATATTCAGAACTTTTCTATATCTCCCTAATATATGAATGTAGTAGACCTTTGACAATGATAAATGGTGACCACACGGTCTCAGTTTCTGAGCAAATACAAAAATTTGTACAAAAAGTAAAAATCAAAGTTTTCAAATACGATCCCATTTACCTCTTCTTTAACCAAATGTTTCAAATTTGGATATTTTGGAGATATAATTTTACAGTTTAAAACCCAAGATCCCATCGCAATCTGTCTTGACTGCTGAGAGTAGTGTATCTAAAATATATTTAGGAAATGCAACGGTTTAGTCAATTCAGTCAAGTCAACATGTATATGCAGTTTAAAAAACTTTTAACAACAGGTAATAACAACTGCCTGCCGACTGCGAGTGTAGACCGTCAAGGAAGATGGAACAACAAATTCTGGTCGTGCGTAATACCTGAAAGCATACAATGATAACCTTATCGGAATTCGTTTTCTAAAGACAGATTTCTACAAAGGATGAACATAATAGGTATTCAGTTTCCCAGATTTAGATTTAGAGTTTCCCAGGTAGAACTTCTTTGAATTGCTTACACAGCATTGCATATTGCAACTTCACTTCAATTTGCAGCTTTTAAGTAAATTGCTAGCATTAAACTATGTAAACCATTGCATGCACATGTAATAAAGTAGTCATCTTTTGGTTTTTGTTCCATGACTTTGGATTTTGCTGCGCGACTTGCGCGAGTGACTCTTCCATAACCGTAACTTACTTACTTCTTACTATAAGATTAAGAAATTATTAATAATACACATAATAGCAAATATATTACATGAATCTTTTCATTCGATTTGCTTTTTAAGCTTCAAATGAAATTTTTATGAGCATGTACAGCATCTCATTTTTTGTTTAGTCTATTTTTAATTCTACTTCCTCGTACACACACTAGGCACCGGCACCCCGTTATGGAACCAATTCGATTGAACTGCACTTTTTTCAGTTATTGCAAAAATATTTTAATGTAAAATTTTCCTAAAATTTTTATACGTAGTTTAGAGATTGTAGACCAAGATTAGATACCAAGAGCTAACTACATGCAAGTATGCCTTGTCACTTGTGTTCTACATTTTTGGGTATTTGTAGTAACTGGACATAACATCTATTCCACATCAAAATGTGAATTAAAATCTGAAATCTACTCAGTTACTCTTCCAAATTTTAAACCTGAGAATATTCATATTTGCAATATGAGAAAGGTGGTAAGATAATATTATATATTAATAAATTATTATAAATGTCTGTTTGTAAAGACTACTACTGGTGGAACAATAAACCCAATAATTTATGTGCTACTAAAATGGACAATGTACCTAAATAGGTATCAGAACATTACAGTTTCATGTTATATTATATTATTTACTAAAATTCACACTAACTAGCTAAAAAAGGTTTACTTACCGCTTTGCTGACATAAGCCGCTTCCAAAAGGGCATCCACATCAAATTCATCAGCCATCCTGCTTCACCTGCTTGCAAAAGATAGAGACGATGAGATGAAATGAAATCTCCAAAGTCAAGTCAATCCAAACTACTGAACACCTATGATGAAATGTTACGTGAGGTGCGATGCAACGATAGATTCCCGTAATTTGTAATTACTACTGATGACAGATGAGTAAATGGAGTAAATGTACTGTTCGTTCACAACAATCAATGAAATCTGTATTACGATTCCACGGTACGTCCGTCCGTGTTTCCTCTCCTAAAAATAAAATTTAAGTTAAAAAGTTAAATAATACCACCATAAAATAAGATCAACAACTTGGAGTTTCTTGTTATCAATTTAGTACACAAAATATGATTAACACGTAACGTCGAATTCACAGGTTTAAAAGTTAAAAGTCAATTATTTTTAACGTCCTAAATGTCCAATATTTTGCTTGTGATGTCGATGAAAATGTAAATATGAAGTATTACTCGTATGACACATGACACACACGATGCACTAAACCTACCACGACCACAATTAATTGAATCAACTGACAATGGACAAAAAACAAACCTCAAGTGTAATTTTATTTTCACAATTATTTTAGAGCAATTAAATTAAAAACAAAAACAGCATATTATCCTTAATTCCTTATACGTATTATATGGCTCTTCCTAGTAGTGCCTAGTGCCTGCCTATGCCTACTATATTATACACTTCAATGTAGCTCGATTCACCCATGTACATTGTGTACGCACGTATTTTCTACAATTTACTTTTTATTCTTAATTTTTACAAAAATCGTTTTAAACAAAAATGATTAATTAATGCTACAGTTTATGTATAAAATAGTAAAAATTACAATATATATATTTTTAAATTTGTGTTTACCTAATTTTTTGCGATTAACACATCCACGAAAAATTATTTTCGTTGTTCTTTCCGAAACTGACAAAATTGTAAATATGGAAGTCAGAGAGATATCAGCCGTCCGTCATGTTGTGGGATTTTCGCTACTTCTACTCTACCATACCATACCAATACCAATGTAAGTAGATGTAATAGGTTACTAAATATGTGCTAACGTATTGTATGTAAGTAGTAGATACTAGTATAGTAGTATACTAGATAAACGAGATGAAAGTACATAGTAGAAGTGCGCAATTTATTGTATTGTATTGTTGTAGTTGAACTCAATAGCTCAAAGCTCAAAAAATTCAACATATAAAAGAAGAGTACAAAAGCTAACCAAAGTAAAAATTAGATTTGCTCATCGTCGTCGTGGATACACATAAGCATTTACATGAAAATAAGTACTATAAATGTTTTTTTAGACGAACTTAAAAGAAGATACATACTTGTGGAATTATGGAATAGGGAATGATAC
>JAHZMT010005071.1:0-22564 GCA_027743785.1 Sinhomidia bicolor
CAACAGCTTGAGGTTCTAGTGCCTCGTGGTTTCATTGAAAATATTTAATCTGTATACATAACATTACAAATTCCAATTTTGACTGCAACTGGAAAGGAGAAGAATAAAAATACGGTATTTTGAAGAAGACAGTTGTAGTAAGTATGTACCGATATACATATGTAGATACATACCTACGTGCATACCATGCGTACCAGTAAAAAACGTGTTGACTAAAAAGTGCGAGTTGAGTAGCACAAGAGACGTTTTGTTAATTTATCTTGCTCTACATTAAATTTATTGTCAACATGTTATTCTTTATGTAGAAATAAAGCTGTCGTAGCTTGTAAAAAATATAACGCCCTCAATAGTTGTAATTTGTCTAATGGCTTTGCCTGTGAATGTATTCACGAGATTATGCAAATATTTAACACAAATCTAACCTCGTGGTGGTAGTGACGGTAGTGGTGGTGGTGGGTGACGAGGAAGGAAAATGAGAAAAATGGTGTTTGCATTATTTAGCCAACACTTTTAACCTATTTACGATTTTCCCCCTGGAAGCAATATGATATGGATAATCATAAACGGTGAAAGGGTGGAGAATTTAGGATAAGTTGACGATGAAATCATTGGAGCGCAGTAAACAGAATCGAGATAAAATTAAACACTAGTGTCAGCTTGAGATACTAACTATGTACTAATATTATTGTGATCAAACGCCCCCGTGAATCCCAGAAAATATTGCTGCATTAGCGTGATTGGTAAAACAATGAAGATGATATGAAAGGCGGCGTTATCACGTATACGGGTTTTTAATATTTACATTTGCACTCTAAAAAAAGCTAGGGAGGAGTACTGCTACGGGTTCTACACTTACGTATGTAGGTACTATAAAAATTGCTGAAGGGGAAATCAAGACGCTTATCATTTTCTTTGTCCTTAAAACGTAATGTGGCATGTAATGAGCTTCTACATCTACAGTAAATGGAGAAAGTTTCAGATTTTATATCACCACTTTATATATGACACACTCAATGTAGCACGTCGTCCGTCACGATACCATTTCCCATGAGCGCTATATTATCGAATATCACATTACCCTCCACACATTTACTTTACTGCTGCGAAAACAAGTTACGCCGAGAAGGATAATATCTTAGAGAATATATATAAAGTATCTATGGATAATATAGCCCATATTAAACTATAGAAATTCATGTATGTTTATAACATACTTTGACTTAATTATATAGTCAATTAAGCGTAACGCTGATCATAGTAATATTTAGGTACAAACACATATATCCTATCAATTATTAAGATTTGTTAAATTGGCTGACTGTCTTTCTAAACGAGCTAACCAACCACTAAATGGATTAGATTAACGATTCTTTTATTACACTTGACATGATAAATGGGCATAATCTTAATGTGATGATGACCAAGTCGCAATGAAAAACACCTGCTGATGATTTGCTGATCTCTAAAATTTGAGTTGCTACACTTGTCACTACTGCTACTAGCCAATGTCTTAGAGAAAGCTTAATAGCCTAAATCTCATTTCAATTGCTGTACAGCATTGAGAAAACATAAATTCTGTGAATTATACTTACTGGAAGAAAAAGGGTATACGAAATGACCAAACTCTTACGTCTACAGTCTACCTACACTCAAAGTATTGTGGTGTAGAGAAAAAAATCTTCAACTGCAATTCAAACCATATAAGAGCGAAAAATTACTTTTCAAGGCTATACCAAAGTACATAAAATGCTTCAAGTTTAGTACCATCAACAAAACTTCATCTCTCTACGGGCATAGAATACAAATAAGATGGTATAACACACTGTACCTACGCGCAAGAATCTAGACAGTCAATCATTAAAAACTTTTTCCAATTTTGTTATGAAATATAAAAACAAGCAAAGGGTGGAAAAATGTTTTCGCAAAACTTAAATAGTTTTCGCGTAAGATCAAAGTTTGAGTGATGGGCATTATTGATATTGACATATATGAGAATAAGCTTGAGAAGACTTTTACTAGCTTAATTAGAGGCTGAGAGCGAACTGACGAGTAGAAATAAACTTTACTTTGTTGAAAAGTTGTACTGTGCTATACTCACTCAGTCAGCACTCAAATGTTTTTCTTTGTTCTTTTTGCTAAAAGGCTTCTAATTACACAATACCTATTTACTAATACCGCTTCTACAGTTATTTCTTAATAACTTTGATCTACTATGTTGTATTTTACAGTATCAATTATGTAGTATGCTGTATTTTGGAAATTGACGTTTTTGCTTGTCTTCATTACGAAAAAACAGGTTATATAACCATAAAGAAGAGTTTCAAAAAGATTATATCCAACTTTTATAAAAATTATTTGTTCTGTATATTGTGGCATAACATTTTTTTAAACCCGTAAGCAAGGGTGATAGTGAACACTGGAAAACAGTTCAAGCACAAGTTGTGCTTAATACCTATTTCATTCAATTTTTCTCACACGTTGAGTCCTTGAAATAAAAATTGATAGCAACTTTGAAAGATAAGCTTAGTCATCATTTGATTTTTCACAAAACTCACGTTCCTTTGACATATTTTTAGCTAGTGATTATGGCAGTGAAATCAAGACCACAGCAATACAGTGACTATAGCTCTACTTTTAGTCTGTTGTAAGCGGCAGCAAGCAAAACTGCTTTAGGCGGTTGTAAGGAAAAAAGTTATAATGCCAAATGCCACTTTATTACTCTAACTCTAACTAATATTGACGTTTATATGAAATGTCCTTCTGTGTAAAAATTTTGCTCGTGAGAAATACTTCCTAGCAAAATTGTTTTGCTAGGAAGGTCGTTTTAGAAAATTGGTAAAACTGCGGTAGCAGAAATAACATTTATAATCGGTTCTTCTAGTTTATGTTTATTTGGCATAATGTATAAATATATACATACGTATTACATATGTACGTGCATCAACTTTCTGCAAGCAGGCCCACTTTTGATAAAAATGAAACCCATTTTTCTTTCTTAGTCATACAATTTGCTCTTCTCCACAGATAAATCTGGCATAACTTAAAATGTATACGGACGTGCAACAACAAGTCGGTGAAAAATATATACAACCGAATACGTTGCAACTTTTCATTGACGCTATTAGTCACAAAACGTGCCTGCAATTTGTAAGGACTTCTTGAATTCATATTTTATATGTAGGTACTTTCAATTTCAAAAGAAAGCGTTTGATTAATATACCCCTCCCTACTGAGTGATATAAGAGATGTTTCTTTGCCTTCTTGTTCACTTTCTTTTGGGCTCACGGCGTCTTCGCCATCATTATCATTATTCTACTAACAGCAACAAATGACAAAACTGACAACAACTTTTCTCCTTCCTTTTGTCGAAAAAAAATGCATAGGGAGACATTCTTTTCTGCCGTTAACAATACCTGAGCTTCATGCTGTCATCTTCTCTTTTCTGCTTGCAAACACACACGCCTACTAAACAACCTTAAGACTTTCCTATTATTTCGTTCACTTGAACCAATTTATTGTACTATTGGAGGGATATTTATATATTGTTTGTATATATTTTCTATTTGCCTAAGCACATTTTTAATGAGCTTTTCCGAGTTATCTTGTCATAAAGACGTAAAATCAAGGTAGGTAGGGAAAAAATCCAACTGAAAATGGAATGACGATAAATAAAACACACTGACACGGCAGCAGTTACCAAGCATGGAAGTGGTAGAAGTAAGCGAGAAAAATGTCTCCCTGTGGGCTTTCAATATAAATATTTGAGCACATTTTTTTTCTGTCGAACTACGGGGAACTGAAATTTATACACGAATAAATTAAAATATGTATGCGTAGTCATTTTGCTAGTGCAGTGTGGATAGAATTCACAATCCAGGTTGATCAAAATGTATTCTTTTTTTGAATATGAGGGTTTAATGTGTAATTCCTACACGCAATCTGTACTCAACACTTGTGATTACGTACATAGTCAGTCAATATGTATGTTTATACTTCAAAGAAAATAATATACAAGTATTATTAATATTTATCCAAAAATCCCACACATGTGCATGCATATGAATACCAAATCTAGCGAAAAGGCATTCAATATACAGCAGTACTCCTATTACTACATCCTTTCTCCATTATTTATAGCAATCGGGGCATTTATGCATATCATTTATCTTTTCACATGAACGCTTCACTAAACACGTATGAAAGGCATGCGATGTGAATTGTAAATGATTTTGAAATGTGATTGTATTTTATCTCGGTGTATATGAAAGCTTTTGTGAAATATGCAAAGAGAAACGGAAAGAGTTTAGAGGGAAGGGTTGGTGGGTGGGAAGGAGGGAGTCTTTTTTGGAGCGATTAACTATTTCAGAAATTAGATTTCAATCCTTGTTTTTATATGTGTGTTACGTACAACCATTCCGTATAAGAGACACTACTAATGATGGTGTTGCTGCTCCTGGTGAAAGCGAGCACCAATCTGCATTCAATTAAGTAAGTACCTATATTTTTGAATAGAGGAGCTTTCATTGCGACTACAAAATCTGTAATAATGGGCCTTTCAAGTGTTTAGATGCATAAACCTAATATTTAGTTTCTATACTTCTGTATGAGCATATGTACTAGAATATCCTAAAGATGGGCAAGCAAGCATGGAATGACTTTTTATATGAATTATTATTTGAACGGACAGCATACATGCATGGATTTTGGTTTATATAATTCTCAGAATGAAATCCCTCCCTCCAGCATAAAAATCAGCGATGTCACTGTCACTACTGCTGCTTCTACGTATATTTGAACATACAATTTTCTCTATTTAAACCTTTTGCTTTCAATATACCTAGTAAAGTTCTCAACTCAATTCCTTCAACAGACACAAAAAGGACTTTCTGAAAGCTACTACTACAACTGCTGTCCATCTTTTTCTATAGAACAGTTTCTTTGATGACACATTACTGGTGTTGTCAAGCTTAAACTCAGAATAAATAAAGATCAGTGATATCATCAACTATTTCCCCATTACATGTAGTAGTGGTTAATGGATAATGAAATTAAAATGGACGGCTGATGGGTTCCTTTCTACGTACAAAAAATACTTTGGTCGGCTTACATCTATTTGCACAATTTAGGCTGAACTGTACAGCAAAAAACCTTTCTGAGGAAAAGGTAAAAGTTGAATTAACTTGAACGAAACAAACTTTTTTTTGGTTGTGTAAAAAGTGTAAATACATTAATGTCAAGTGAAGTGAGCGAGTCTTCCTTCTTCACCTTTTTCATACAAGCATGAAGTACATATAGCTAGGTATACACTATACTCATTCTCACAGAAGCTATATAACTCTGCAAGCTTAATTGAAACCATGAAGCATGAGCATGGTCAAATAAATACATATCTGAAAACTGTACCATATAAAAATACAAACGCTCAAAATATTCTTTAATTAGGGAATAAAATATAGATTATATAAGGTATCTTTAATTATGAGAATATATAAGGTTTTCTCTTTCTACATCCAAAAAGACGGCTTAGCAATCATCGCAACTCGGAATCCTACCATTTCATACGAATTTATCTGGCTGAAGAGGATATTAAATTTTGTGGAACAGTACATGCAACATGTACATGGGTATACATACGTACCTATAATTTCCAACAATCGGCAAATTTTGTAACCACAATAATTTTACTCTTGTTTGTTTAACTCTCTTTTAAGTATTGAGTTAAAAGTTTTTTTAGACCTCTTATATCTTGAACTATATCTATACATCTATAACTGTATATTTTATTGCGGAAAAAAGTTACGAAACATGTTTCCCCGTTGTAAATTTCACCAGTTAGTGAATCGTAACCAGTTAATTTTTTGATGTTGAAATTTCAGAGAACATTATAATAATACATATATACGTTCCTTTAGGCTTAGGGCTTCTGAAAAATATTGAGCAACACAAAGCGATGAACGCTTGTGAAAGTCTATATTTTTTACCAAATGCCGAACATACCTTTAATTTACATGCTTTAGTTGTACTTCACTATTAACCTTTAAAAAAGGTAACCAAATACATGAAAAATGATATTTTCAACGCGTGATTTTCGTTCCATTTGTGGTGTTCCTACTGCATGTTATTTTAGCGCCTACGCGCGTACCAATACCTAATAAAACACCGTGCATTTCTACTGTTTCTAGTTTTAGCATTTTAATTATGTCTTTGAGTCTTTAGGAACGTATTTAAGACAACATTTTGCTCGTCTCAAGCGTACACACGCCTATTTAAAATTCATTGAAAATGTGAGAATACAAATCAGTAGGTAGTCACCTAATTATTTTTAGGATTTCAACATTCTCTGAATATCATAATTATTTAACGGTAAGCTGATATGTACATCGTTTTGCTAATTTTTATATCGGTTGAAATATAGAAACATACAGCAGTTTGTACTCAATCCTAACCAAAGTATGAACACCAACTAGGATTTTTTCTGTACGGGATCAACTATGATGATGGACGTAATCTTTTGTTCTTATTCCATGAAAATCGCTGTAATACCCTATTATATGTAAGTACTATTCATTTGTCTTTTGAATAGGTATTAGGCATTATAATTTATTCAATGCTTGTTCATCACGCCATTGCATGTAGTAAATAGTAATAATAATATGTTTCATTATAAATTCAGCAAATTTAATACACCCTTAAAAATAGAATTCAATACGTGAATGTAATGAATGAAACTACTACTTCTAATTATATTATTAATGACGAAATAAATAAATTATATGGAACAGGTATTATTTACTTGGAATAAAAGAAGAAAACCTTAACTTAGTTAGTTAGTATTTTCGGAGAAAAGCTTGACATTTTTTTCATTTATTTCTCCAGAAAGGTACTTACATACACAGTAATCCTTTTTTTTCTATTCGGTTACATTAATAGACAAGCTTAATTTTTATGTACTTACATTCATTACACATAGTTGTTCTTTATGTACGTACAAGAAAAACATATAATATTATTAAATTATATTAAAATAATGAAAATAAAGGATTACAAGGATTCTCCAGAAAATACTAAACAAAAGTACGTATGACATATTAAGGCAATTATCCCTTAAATTTTCATAATAAATCCGCAGCACGTGTTTCCAGTACTTTTTCATGGAAAATGCCTGCTGAGCTTTATAGGTTCATCTATTATTAGTATACCGTGTGCGTATTTGGTTTGCCTACTTAAAAACCTGGAACGTGTTTTACATTTGGACAGGTCCTAACTATCTCCACACAACAAAGTTTTATTTTTACTGAAATCTGGTATGGGGAGCTTGAGACGGTTTACGTCTCCCTGGATGTGTTCTCGCTAGAAGCGGCTTGTTCTTCCAAATTTCGCTTTCACCATCAGCAGGTTTTTCCAATTTATCACTGTCCACCTTTTCCCTTTCTTCTCTAAATGTGGCATCATTGCCACCGTCTGTACTTTTGCCTATTGTCCCATCACCACCACGAGCAAGTTTTGCATCAAAGACTAGCCTTGAACCTAAAATTGAATTTAAAATACTTTGTTGTTTGTGATGTGGCGATAAAAAAATGTGCAAAAAGTTATTTTCTCTCAGACAAGGGAAAAATAATAATAAATCCATGTTGGACAACAACTACAAAGTCATAAATTCTTTTTTTTTCTCTGAATGTCTCATTTTTCACCATTGTTAGCTATTACAAAGTTTTGGAAAAAAAGAAGAAAAGAGTTTTAGGTACGTATATCATTTCCTCGCTCTCTCTCTCTCTCGTATTAAACAACATTAAATGTTTTAGTTGATTTCACCTGCTTCAAAACTCCCCAGAGATGAAACCGTGCTTTGTTGTTGGCGATGAAGGTTCTCATCGTGCAACTCCAGCATGGACCAACTCGTCCGCCGTTTGTAAAGCATGGATACGTCATCACTTTCAGTGCTGGTTCTATGCTCGTGCTCCTTATCCTTGTCATTTTTGTTTTGAGGACCACTATGGGCAATCGTTCGACGTCCTAAACGCTGCTTTGAAATGACATTTTCAATAAGAACAGAAGCGTCATCCTTAACGCGCGCAGCGGGTATTACGTTTTTGTGGATTTCTTTTTTAGAGTCTTTGTAAACGTCAAAAATGTTGAGCAAACTGGTTTCCGAAAACAGTCCATTCAAAGATACATGTTTTGAATTGAATTCTCGTCGTTTTAGCCATCTACCCTCCAAATATTTCCGCAACTCCAAATCGTACTCAATGGAGGAACGTCTTCCCTTTTTGCCTAGCCAAGCACCATGTGGCCGACCATATTCATCAAACCTGTTTTTAAAAGTAGTACAAGTTTACTACAACTCGTATTACCGGATTTAACTTTTTTATGTTGGCTAAATACTTCCCAAGGATTATTAGAGCGTGGAGCAGAGAATAACATTCAGAGAAGTGAAAGATTCTTTATGAACATTGTTGTAATTAGAATTACATACATACATATGTGCTGAAAATCGCTGTACCACAGCGTTGATTAAGGTCGAGTCTACAACTTTTCTCGCTAGCAACTCCTTCCATTCCAACTTCTTTTCTGTCTCACTCTGATAATCCAGACACTCGTTGATCTCTTTAAGTTCTTCATAGGGCACCCCCTGCTCGTTGATAAATCCATCCTGCTTCATTCCCTCAAATGTCCGCTGGAAGCAAGAGCTAATGGCATTTTTGCAGAATCCAATCAGCACGACCCTTTCTTGCTGCTCCTGAAGATATGCATCTTGATCCAGGATTTCCCTCATCCGGATCTCATTCCATGCTCTATTCCATTCCATCCATTGCCTCTCTTTCATTTCTTGCCATTTGGTATAAAGAAAAACCAGTTCGTATCGCTTCTGCTCACCAGTGACAGCTTCTAATTCCGCTTCCTCTTGCAGTTCCAGTATCGCCTGTTGTGGAATTTTGTCCATCATTGTTGAACAAACCCATTGCTCAGTTTCCTCCCTATTATTACTGGTATCCTTTTCTGTTTGCACGCCTGCAGGAATCCCATACGAAAATGACTTTTTACAAGAAGATACTCTACAACTAATATTATCCGTTAGTTGACCGGCATTCATTTTTGTAACTGGTTCGCACTGTTCCGTAAGAAACAGGTCGTAACTGGATTTGGTCAAGGGTTCCTTCTTTAACTTGACGGTGGGATAAACGAGCTGTCTCATAGGATTGCTCCTTGCATCTAGATATTCCGATTCCTTCATTTTCTTTCGTCTTCGACGTATTTGCTTGCGAAGCTGCGTACTACATTCTGCTTCCACTTGCCGTTTCCACTTTGCACGCTGAGCTTCGTCAAACGGGACCAAAGTCGGTCCACGGGCTATTTTGGGATCCCACATTACATTATGGAATTGCTTGCCACCACCCAGACCATTATACCCTGTGAAAGATTTCGACGTGTATGATGATGGCGAGGAATGAGTTGGGGGATTGCACGACGAGCAGTCAACGTTGCTTTTCCTTAAAGTTTCACTCGAGGAACGTTGGCGGTGATGACGGTAATCCTGTTTTGGAGGTATACGTTGTTTTAATGGTGCAGCATCCTTTTTATTTCCTCTAAAGCCATATTTAATACAAACGTCATTCCCACGTGGAATGCCTGCTTTCCACGGAGCCGACACTGCTTCTGCTTGATCTCCTCTGTCAAAACCATGATAGGAGGGGGTTTTACGCATACAACTTTTTTATAGTAGTAGTTGAAAAAATGGTAAAAAAGTGAGGACTAGAAGTATTTTCTTTGTAAAAATTCAAATAATTGAGGTGAAAGAAAAACAAATTTGACTTGGGAGAACGCTTACACACACACTCTGTTTATTATTGCAACAACAATAAATTACGCTTGTGAAAAATATAACACTTGAGAAAATAGTCGTCTTTACCCATTTACTCGAGGCGAGTTTTCAGGAACTTTAATGTAAGTGTTAAACCTTCCGTAAATTGGCGGAATGCAACGTTTTCCAGAAGGACATCGTTTATCCCAGACGTAGTAGCCCAATCCTAGCATCACTGCAATTAACTTTTTTTGACGATGAATGATATATAATAAGAGGTGTCACACATTTAAGAACACCTATGCGTTTTTTAAGTTAATGGAACGCGCCGATGTAAGTTGGCTTTTCTCTGTGTAAACGTTATAGAGCAAACTCATTATTTCTCTACCAACTAACCAGGCGTCCAAATAAGGCGTAAGTATGTCTCTTCAATGAGAAGCTATCATAATAAAAGTCAAAATGTCTAAGAATAGCTTAAATGTTTCTATAGTATAAAGCGTGTCCGACGCGCGACGTATGTACACCTGAACAGAATTATTTAAACAGACAAAATAAGCCTACTTACAAGTAGTTAGTACTGGGACCATTGGGAGTCACGTCAGACGAAACCCGTCATATCGCGCTTTGCTATGGGCGTTTGGTTTGACAGACTTTAAATATATCTTTACTGTCTGGCTAGATACACGTGATATTTTTTTCAAATTTGAGGCTAAGAATGGTTGGATCTAGAGAAGAAATTGAAGCACAAGAAGTTGTACAAAACCTCTAACCCGTATAGAGGTAATAACAAGTGGGATTCTACAAAATTCTAACATACAATACATACAATTTTCCAACAATCACACTCATCTTTGTATGGAATATGTATGTATCTATCGTGGTTTAAAAAAACGTTAAGAATTTTGTGTTTATTTATTCGATCAGTAATATATTTCTTCACGCTCACATTTAAAAATGTGTTTTCAAATAAGTGTGTTTCTGACAACTTTATATTTTTTTCCTTTAGGCTTCCTGTGCCGAATTCTTCTACTCACTAACTGTTTGAGAGTGAAGTATAATATGTACCTCTGTGTGTTGTAATAATAAACCTGTCACATTCCTGCTTTGATGCTACTGTCTTTTTGTGACAGGTATGTAGGTTAGAAGAGGAGCTGAACAAAAGCTATTCTTCAACTTATCAACGGAAGATCGTGTACAAAGGTAAGCATGCTTATTGAAAAGCACAGGAAGAAAAGAATTTGTCGCTGCTGCAAATCAAATTACTTTTATGAGTCATGAACATGTAATTTTCTATGAAACTTTTATTTAAAAAACAGAGTTTCGTCGAACTTGCTTTACCTTTGACATTTTTTGTTGTTGATTGGATTGATTTGATTGTGATATGAAAGAGTTGCCTTTCTTTGAAATATGTTATGGAGAAAACATTTCGGTAAACAACGTACAACGTATCTTGCGTGAATTGGAGTAGAATTAGACCAGAGAAAAAATCATGGAATTTCTTATTATTGTGTATTATTGTCAAAGGATTTTTACTTACAAGTTGGATATAAAGTATTTTATACTTTTAGAGGAACCAATGATGAGGTTCACAAAAGATCATAATATCATTACCAAAAACCTACATAAGATTCGTGTTCCGTTTTTTTGCTTGTGAAAACATTGATACCTACTTTATTTCAAGTGAATTAAATTTGCAGTTATTTCAGATGATAACATAACGTATCAAGATTCATATATTGATTAAAAGTACAACAAAATGAGTATACTAGTATATCTTGAAATGAAAAATTTTCCACTTGCTTCATTTCCTGCCACATTACCACGCAGAGAAACTCAATGCCCCTAGGGAAATATCGATCTTCTTCTAGAGCAGTAAATATTTAGCTACGCGCTGCGTATAAAATGTTGCAAGTAATCAAATCATATATCTATTATCATATAAGCTGAAGATGAAAGATGATGATGAGAGTATTTTGCTGTATCAAAGATTTATTTATGTCATGCAGTCTTTGTAGATAGGTGTCCTTCCGGGATGACAAATTAAATTTCCAACTCCTGTTGATACCAATTACACGTGCCTAACATACTTTGAGGCTAATTAAATAGTATCATTTGAAAGCATCGAGAATATACCAGCTACACATTTTATAACTATAATTTTTTTAAAACGTATACGTAAGTATACCTACATAAGTATACGTATCTACCTATCCACTTACCCCATTGTGATTCTATTGAACTGATGATGATATCATCACTGATCAAAGTATCGCAATTTTTACTACCCACGAGAACTCGCAAAATACGTCATTTTTAGAACTTTTCAATCCTTGCTTAGTTGATTCATTGATTCTTGGAAGAAAGCTAGTTTATCGTCGCCTTATAATTAATATGTTACAGATCAACGATTTTCTTTGACACAAAACAAGCTACCAAACACACGCAACTATTTTTGGAACTTTTGGAAGAGTAATGCGGAGTTTCTTGTTTCTATCCGCTATAAATAATGACAATGTGTTGAATTAAGATTTGCTTCACTACTGACGTTGACGGGACTCGAACAACCACCAAACGATAAACATTTGTCAATCTGAAGATATCGTATTAATTACAGTATCAAATGAATTAATTTCCAAAATTCTAAAAAAAATCATATGCATCAGAGATCCGTAATATGATCGGTCTGTCTGATCATGTATCCAATTAGTGCAATAAATCAACTACAGAAGTAAACATTTATGTATCTATTTGACGTATTTGCATAGATGCTTTCACCACACTGTTATAAATAGACATGTACATGTGTAATAATAAACTAAAGTTGAGTATCATATGGACGGAATCACTTCTTGTTATTATTTTATGTATTTTCGTAAAATTGAACACAAGTTGTGATTTCGCTCTCAAAAGAAAACATAAATAGAAATCAAGTGAAATTTTCCAAAAACCGCAATATTGTTCGCATCTAGCTGCTACTATTTGTTTCAAAGTGAGCAAAAACAAGGCAGACCAAGAGTCTTTTTGGTTTTTGCTATTAACATGAGCAGCGATATTATACTCCACTTTTCGTATACAATCGCTTTGTTACTCCAAAGGAGAAGCTATTATTTTCTGTCAACTATACAGTACTTGAATAAATTTCATATGCACATAATGTGTATGTATGTACGTATGCATGTAGGTACACAACTTTGCCGTTGTTTCTCCTTTTTTTGAAATTGAAGCATTGTGAATCTGTAACCATTCATTGCATTATTTGTGCACAAGGCCATGTCTCAAAGAACTATGAATAATGAAGGAATTATTGCTATAAAGAGTACAATACAATGTTTAAAATGACACGGTTGTGAGCTATATACAAAAAAGGTATGACTCTTTTCTGCCTACCAACTTGCATTTTCTGGATGACAGTAGAGAGAATATGATGGCTTTCCCCGCCTCATATCTTTGCATTTTCATTCTTTTATTCTGTATTACTCAAGGATCATATAAAGGGGAATAAAAGGAATAATAATAATATAGTGCATAGCGAAGAGGAGCAGTATCATTTCATGTACACAATATGTAACATGTCTCTTCTTGTCTGGAGGAAAATGGTGGTGGAAAAAAGTTTAAAAGCTTTGTGTTGTATTGTAGGCTACCCCCCATTGTGTGCCAACTGATGCTGAGAGTTGTCAGCATTAATGGGAAGTTGGGACATGCATGGGAAATCAGCTTACCCTAGAGAAAGCCCTCTTCCAAGAATACATACATGCATAACACATTCTTG
The DNA here is from genome assembly GCA_027743785.1 of Sinhomidia bicolor. Classification (NCBI taxonomy): domain Eukaryota; kingdom Metazoa; phylum Arthropoda; class Collembola; order Entomobryomorpha; family Entomobryidae; genus Sinhomidia; species Sinhomidia bicolor. The sequence goes on from JAHZMT010005071.1 coordinate 13,569, forward strand.
TGCAAATTTTGGTGTAATGATTTTTTGTTATCTCACAACCTTTGTAATATCTGCTATTATCATAATATGAACGATATGCCTATATACACAAAATTTGAGAATATGTAGTGTGTACAATGACATGGACAAAAGGCACATGGGATGGATTAGTAGCATGAGCGTAGTAGGTATTTGATTTTTTGCATGTACAATAACATGCAAAGTTTTCTTTTCATACACAATGAAATGGAACTGAAAAGAGGAAATGGAGAAGATCGAACAACACTGAGCCACTAGAAAAAGCACGTGTATATAAATGGCGTCGTCATTGCCATTATTATCCTCATATTTGTTATTACAACATATTTTAGTAGCAGTAATGTCAGTATTGAAGGGCTGATAATAATGATAATAATACAAAAAGTGGTTTACACTACACACACGGCTACAAATTTGTGCTGCAAAATGTACAAAATGAAAAAGGCACGTTCCTTCAATAATAATGGAACATTGAAGATTTTTATGCATGCATGCATTCCAAAATATCCACAGCAGTAGTTGTTGTATTGTGTACTTAAAATATAGAAAGAATGTGCGCTTCAATTTCCTGAAGCTACAACTAATGGGTCGTTTGTAAACATTGAAAGTGATTGAATTTTTTCATTGTATTGTAACAACATGTATAGTAAACACGTACTTGTATAGATTGGAATTTCAATGTTGTATTATTCTGGATTGTAATAAAAGTTGTTCTTGTTAAATACTCTTTTGAATTTTTAAAGGCTAGAAGCAATTCTACTTTCATGTAATTGGATCATTCAAAACAGAAAAGTTTTCTGGTAAAAATCTCAATGTTTTGGCAATGTTTCAAATGACAGGGATTGAATAACGTCTCTTTAACGTGATGACGGCCGAATGACTAAATAAATTGGCAGCAAATGACAATAATAGAGATAGCGGCAAGGATTATTGGAAATTCCAAAGAAAGATAAAATTATTATTTTCAAACTAATAAACCAATTAATGACATGTACTCTACATTTGATACAAGCATATCTTTACCTGACTTGTTTTACAAACATTATGATTTTCGTGTAAAAAGGAGGAATACTTTGGAGAAAAAATAACCATTTCAGATTTTGTAGCGTCGTACATGGTTCTAATTTCTTGCTGTTTGCTTCTTTAAAGCAGATTCTTAAAATGAATTGTAGTATAAACATTGTAGTTAACAATAATTATCCACAAAAGCTTTCATAAGAAATTTTAAATGCAAGAATTTTAGCAATGATTTTACTAATGATTTCAATCATACTGGCTGGTGTAGTAGGAAACTTCTTGCAGCAGCCGTGCTTTGACAATATTTATTTTTAACCCCTCTGACCCCAGGCATAGTAGTAAGAAGTTGAGAACCTATTTATGTTCACTGTAACCGCAGAAAGTTTTATGTCGAATCCACATTTTATAGCCAAAGCCAAGAAAATCGTATGGATACACATAAACAAAAAAGGTTCTTTATATAGTCTTTTACACTTGGATGTATACCGGAAGATTATAAAAAATTTCACTTTATAAACAAACGTAAATGCAGAGTTTCGTGAAAATTAGTCTCAATGGGCGGTTTTGTCATCATTTATTATCACACCCCACTGATTCACTATATATTTATATTTACCGAGTATCAACCTACTTGTATATTACATTAACTAACTATGTGAGTTTAGTGGAAGTCTCTTTGTCCTGTGAATAATATCCGTAGGAGATTGTTTAGGTACTTACTAGCTAGTACTTACATACTTGCTTAAAAACTTGCTCACGACTTTCTCCATACATTTTACAAAATTTTCTCCATTTTTTTTTGTTTTCACACAAATTTTTCATGTAATAAAATAAATGTGCAGTGTACTGTGTAGTACATACATACCTATATACTGTTTCTGCGCTGACTTCTTATATATTGTGTTAGATTATTGTAGCAGTACTTACAATAAATTATAGTAGTTAGCTCACACGCGTAGAGAGGAGGGACAAACCGTAAAAAGTAGGTATGTCATTCGCACACAAAGCTTGCAGAGATATAGGCCTGGGGGTTAAGGGTGACTCTAAAGTATAGCACTGAAGTGATATATACGACAGTGGTAAAATGCATGGACGCGTGAAAGAAAGAGAAAAATATATCAAAGCTTCTAAAGATTTTCTCTCTCTGAAACTCTTTCTCCTGCCACTTTATTATTGCTAATGCTTGACTTTACATGATACATAATGCAATGTAAAAAAATGGTGTAAGTTAGCAGTTCTGGAACGGAACGTATCTACTTGATCTTTTTTGGCCTTTTACTTTTTGCTCTTTAAATGCAAATGCTGACGTTGCACCTTCAACATTCATGGAGTAACTTTTTATACCACAGGAGATAATCATAGTGAAGCCAAAGTCGTCACTGCCATTCACCAACATTACCGACACCAACCATGCTCCATTTTCACCGCTATTAGTTTTGTTTCAACCTTTCATACTATTAGACATCAACACGCTGTTCGTCTTTCCGCACATGTGGTTTTATTCAACTTGACTCGCTCATCGCTTTTGCAGTAAAGGTTTAAATAAAAGTACTTTGAATCCTTTTACTTGCATTTGCCGCACGCATGAATACTTTAAGACTTTTAAACATGGTTTATATATGAATGTTCTTTCGTGCATAAATAGTGTGCAAAACTTTACTTTACTCATGTATTGTAAACTGTGTGAAAATATATACCTAATATTATTGCAAAATCTAAAAGTGTGTCGCTCTAAATGGTTCTCAAAGTCTGAAGCTATTAGGAGGACAGGACAGGATTACAACTATCGGAAAATATTGGAAATTGTAATTTGATGGAAGGGCATATTTAGTACCAAGAGAAAAAGTAACATAGTACTACCTTCGTCTATTCCATATTAAACATTATACCAGCCCCAGTGATTTGCCATCGTCTAACAGCCTAAACTCTTCCAAACAGAACATCTTGGTGATAGTTCATGGAGTATGTTTCAAATGAAATTCTAGTAAGTATCGAAGAAACAGGATAGCACCTAACGCACTGTCTATGTCTAGGTATTCGAGAAAAAGTAAAGAAAGAAGAATGCACGGTACCATTTCCTGACACTACATTATATCGATCGCCTACTCAAACTCAAACGATTATACCTATGTAGGTATACTTAATGATGAGGATCCGTGTTTAAAGTTTATGACTTCCTTAACCTTGCTTGTATTACCACCACTTTTGATGGTGTCATCCTGGTTTCATTTTCGTTTCTAGCTACTTACTTTCATCAAAGTAGATATGCACTTTTTGCAAAGTGTAGTAGCATGATACATTCATGATGTGAATACATTATTGCAAACAATATAGCCGGTAATTTTTTGCGCATCTGTTCACAAAAGAAAGTTTCCAAAACAGATTGCAAAATGTAGACAAAACTTATTTTTTGTCTTCAGATAGTGAATTCATTCGTATTCAGAGAGTATTTGCTTTCACATTAAACTAAATATTTTCATCCATATGTGCATGCCTACCTATACGGGACGGATGTGACAAGCAGATGCAAACTGGAAATGTCTGGACTGGAATATGGGATCCTCAACAGACATATAAATCATCTGCTGGTTTTTACTGTATTTCTCAAAAAAACTTTGGTTCATTTATTTATACCATGTTTGTCGCACAGCAGTATGATTATAGATGTTGAAAATATATGCTATTATTATCATTTAAGCTTAACAGTTTTTTCCAATCTATTTATGAAAGTAGAAAATATGTTCAGCAATGTTGATAATGCAAATTAAAACCGTTTCGGTAAAGTACAGCACCAAACAGATTGGACCCAAACAGACAGAATGTGCCTTTTCTTTTCAGTGTGCATCTTCTTAAGCACTATTACTTCGTATCTTCTATATATTAACACGTGCCTACTCACATAGCAGATGCTTGAACACATGAGACGAAAATGGTAATGTTTCACACAACAGAAGATTTTCATTTTTATGAAGCTTTTCATGCCTTTCCTGATGCTATTACAAGGATTTTAGGGTATCAAAGTGTTAATGAGTACACGTTTTATGATCCCATAAAACCCCACTATTTAGAAGTTTTCCAAGTCATTGTTACGCTATTCGAGAGGAGAAAACTGAAACATTAGCATTACAAGACAAGGACAAGACCAAAAAACTCTCGGCAAATAACATCATCACATCATCATCATCATCACCACCACTCAGCACACAACATTTGTTTTGCAGCAATAACAAATTCATTTAGGCAATTGTTGCTCCATGGTGGCATTATGATGGGTTTATAGACAAGCAAGTACTACTTTACTTTAGTCAAGCAAATTACAAGACAAGTACTTGAAATTAATTACACCAAGTGAAATGGACAATAAGTCTTGCGTTTATATTCACTGCTGCTTCACTGCTGTTTGCTAATATGAATGGTACATTGCATTGTATGTACCAAAAAGAGAAAGGGCAAGATCAAACTAAGCTGATATGATAACTAGGTAGTCTATTTTTATTACCATCACTGTGCAATTACTACTTTTGTTAGTTTGCAGGGGGTTTACTGATACTAATTCAATGGAGACTCGAACTGGATAACAATGAGTATTACAACAATAATTATCAGTAACAGATATTTCATTTAATTTCGATTCACGATTGTTGATGAAATGGAAAGAAAGAAATATTGAAAATCAGTCATTTTTTTGCTGCCCTTGTCTACAGTCTTGATGCTTTCTTGAAGACATATAACTGCAACTGGAGACATGCCGGGTGGCACAAAATGGTTCCAAGTTCAAAAAAATACTACACACATAATAGATGTACATCTTCTGCTTCGGTCATAACTGGAGATAATATGATGAGTAGTGATATAGTCGACAAAAACTCACTTTGGTAATCCTTTTACGGTGATTTGACCATATGGAATTGGAATGAGTTCAGGCAAAGTCTCAAGGCGAATTCCGTGACAAAGGCATGAAAAATGTAATACAAGCTGTTACACATACATAATACGTACCTAACAAAGGCTTGGACTTGTGGGCATGTTTTTTAGAAAAAAATATAAGAAAAAAGTAAGAACAGAAAAACTAGATCCATCAGATTGCAAGTTCCAACAGCCGTGAAAGTGAGAAGAAACTAAGCGAGTAGCTTTTGCTACAGGAGGGAAGTAAAAAGTAACACAGAAATGCAATTTACAAGGCATTTTTAGTAGAGTTCTGAGAGCCATAGCGGGATGATCTGTGAAATTAGAAGAAAAATGGTTGACGGTATGCGGAGGAGGCAAAGGGGGATCAGTAGCAACTAACACGCTGGAAAACTACTACTAGTTTTCTTTCTGGTTGAATTTTATTTTTGTACCGTAACAACACCACCATCCGCAAGCAGAATAATTTGATGCTTTATTAGACCTTGAGATAGACAATATGTTACGATGCACTGTTATCTCATGACAGTCGATCTCCAGTGATTTTTCATGAAAATGTAATGCAAACCTTTTTTCCAAAGTTTGCTTGCTAAGAAAACTAAAAAAAGAAAGTTTTGTGCTAAACTCAAATTGAGGAAGGACACCACCGCGTTGACACAAGGTTTCTAATAAGATGGATTTTGCGAAATGGAAGAATGAGAATTGTGTTTGTTTGTATAACAATTATTGTCACTACATGAATATCTGATGTGTGTTCGTACATGCAAATGCTTACCTGATTTCCATTTTAATGAACTGATTATAACCGAAAAAAGATATGCACGGTTCATTTTAACATTTTATTTTAAGTAAAAATGTGTACTGACTATTGTTATTCAGCAAATTTCAGGCTAAAGTCAACAAAATGACTGTTTCAAAATTTGTCATCAAACTAGACGACAAGATAAAAGAAAGAAAAATAGGGAAATATAGAAATATAAACACACTCCAATAGAGAGAGTAGGCAATTAAATTGAATTTATCTCGAAGCGTACTGGCCTCGGTAGCGAAAATAAATAATATTTATGTTTATGTCTATACCTGCGTTTATTTTCCGGTTTGACAAAAGTGTGTTTGAGTGTTTGAGGAACAAGTTTCCAGGAATAACCAGAGAAAATACTATTAGTGCTACCGCTTTTGTGTCAACCTTTCTCAGTCAACTTATCACTATCAGTGTCGTCTCGCCTCGGTCTCAAAGTATCTTTTGTAGATATCAACCTTAATACTCAAAAGTAAACGTCTGCTAGGTTTTATTCTAAGAAGTACATTGGTACTAACGAAATTTCAATGGCGTCCTTTTGTCACTGTAGCGTACTCGAAAATGTTTTTATAAAAAGTTCTCAGATTAAACCAGTATAATAAAGGTTAACTTGTTGAAAAGCAGGAGTGGAAAGGAGTAGTAAAATTGGAACTATTTCGTTCCATCTGTCGGATTTTCAAATTTAAATGAAATGAAAATATTTGCACAGACAGACACATTTGGCATGATGTAGTCATAATTGTAGGAATTGTAAAAAGTCAATACGCTTCCAGTAGCAGCTCAATGATATAAAAAACCTACTTATATAATATATATGCGAAAATGGTATATGTTGAAATTGCACTTATTCATTTATCCCGTTGTATATTTTCTTTACATTTCCCACCAATGTATAATATCTGAATGTCAAACCTCATTTCTGCTGTATGTGTGACTGCAGAATGCTGATACGAGAAATGCTGGTGGTGACATCAATCTCTTATCTGCAAATTTTGAACAGTTCCCATTTTAGTAGAATTTGCTAGTCTGAATACCAATTAGATTTTGAGAAGAAAGAAGAGAATTATTACGACTCGGGCTAGTCTTTGGATTCTACTCGTATCTATACAAAGTCCTCCTATTTCTTTATCGGGGGTTTTCTCTGTTTAACACAATCTACTTTAATTCCTTTATTAATACATAAGGTACTAGTTAGAATTTTTACACGGTTTCTTTATGACTTTTATACATTTTATGACTGTCTTTTGTGATAGTATGAAAATAATAATAATTTATTATCTTTCTCCTCTCAACTTTCACTTCTCGTTAACAAAAAACAATTTTCAAGTTAGAGTTTGCAAATGATCTATATACGCGTTAGTTAGTGCCTGTCACTCGTTTACGGTAAAAATTAATTTTCTCCGTTTCTTATTACAACATTCACACGCGTGTTTGGCTTCAGGATAAACTGTCTTAAAAAGCAGAGCAGTTAGTGTGTAGTAATTGCCGTGTGAATACAAATGTTTTTAGTCTTCTTTGCTTTTTAGCACGTGCCTGAATATAGTCACCGAGCTAATCGGAATAATAGGATGGACGTATACTGATATTTTGGAAAAGAGGGTCCATTTCTCTAAAGCTTCCGACTTAACCCATTTATACTTACACGTATAATAACAATAGACAATGCAATGCAAATATAAACAACGTCTTTCATTCCTGACCACGACTCTATTATTCCAATGGCTTAAGTCTTGCTAAGCTCACAACAACGGACGATCCTCTAGTGTGTGTGTATTTGTGTGTATACACAATACATAAGCACACGCTTTTACTTCAGATTAATCCTTTACGTGACATTTTTACTAGTTGCAATATTTAGAATATGTGTAGGCTTATGAGCATTTTCCAGTTTCTTATTACTAGTAGTGGTTACTACTACTAAGGCAGCTCAACTTTCCCTTGTAGCCGAAAACAAGTAGTGTTTTTTTGCAATTTTAACCTGGCATGCTTTCCTTCTTCTACAAAGAATAATCCTTTGATTCAACGCGAGCGAAAATGTTTTATCACTATTCAAACAGCATAATAATGTGAGTACTAAAATATTATATTATTATAGGTATATGAGATAATCTAAAACCTGTAAAAGTGAACCAAGTGTGTGTGATTCATATGATTGGAACGGGAACAGGGAAAATTGAAAATGGAAAACATGTTCATCTCTTCGTCCGCCTTTGCCGTAAAAGTTCATTCGTCATGTCATAATATACAGGACCGTCCATCATGATATGATGATGAATGAATGAATAAAACATTAGAGGCGGCGGTAGTACACTGCTATTTTTAGATGGATGGTTTTTGTAGAAAAAATTGGCTAACACAATGATGCGCCTTATTACGTGAGGAATGGGATGCATGAAAGAGTCGATGATAGGATGGATGTGATGATGAAAAAAGGCAAAAAAATAGAATGGCACCATTCACCCCATTTCAGTGCACAATTTTAATGAATCTTATGATCTACACCAATATAGAATCCACCTTTTTTGCTATTATTCTAGGTTACTCATTTTAGGTATACCTTCTAAAAAGAAAAGAGGCACTTATGTACGAATTTTCAGAATCCTTTCACCATAAGACACTGATGGATTGTTCAACGTGAATACAACGAATAGTGCTGCTTATTTGCTTTAAAAATCCATTGCATATTCTTTGAATAAAAACTAGAATGAATGGCTTGTGTAAAGAAAATCAAGCATTATTAGAAATTGACGAATGTGATTTATCTGAATAAAACGTGTTCGTGTTATTCATAAATGTGGAAATGTACACTTGGAAAATAGCAGCAAAAAATGACCATTGACGTGAAATAAAAGTTTTGTGTGCAAACCTTTTCAAGAAAGTGGCAAGTCATTGGTTGATCCCGATACACAGTTTATAAATAATTACAGTGCTTAATTACATGTTGCTAGTAGTTGGTACGACGAGTAAAAAATATATTAAAATTATGGATTCGGTACTGCGCACTCTCTCCAGACTGATACTACGTGTAAGAAAGTATGATCCAGTGGCTGATAAAATTCGGTCAGATTTAAAATGGTTCTTAACGAATGATCTTTTTAATTTTAGACTGTTGTGTATGATGTATAAAATTGTGAAATTAAATAGTATACCATATTTTAATAACTACTTCGAAAAGCCGCATGAGCGACCTATGCATGAAACTAGAAGTCACAGCGATTTAAAGCATTCTTATAGGCCAAAGCTAGAAGTTGGTAAA
>JAHZMT010005072.1:0-21093 GCA_027743785.1 Sinhomidia bicolor
TTAACATTTAAAATTAACAATGAATTTATATACAAAAACTGTATGTAATAAAATGTCTACATACCTACATAATCTATTTTCAAGTGTACGTCAGATCAGCCCCTTAGAAGGACATTGACTTATCAGATAAACAAACACCAGACAAGCATATTAAAATCACAACAAAACAATATTTTTTACATTGAAATGGTAGGTCATACAAAGGAAGACATAATAAGTCGCTAGCTTAAAACACGACGTATATTATGAAAGCTATTGATACGGTTTTAAACTAGAGAAGCATGCTAAAAGTTTATGCTTAAATTGTACTCTTGTGAGTAGAGCTGCAATAATAAAATGTTTGAAGGGTTATAAACGTTTAGGCAACAAACAACATTGTTTTCTCCTCTGCAATCTGTAACTACTTTCTGTCATTGCAACAAAAACCACAATAAAAGCGAATTCCAGATGCTCTAAGATCAAACACTTTTCCAACATTTTATGGAGGAAGTAGACTTACACGACATTCCCATTTAAAGCTCAGTCAACTTGTGCAGCAGAATGTTATTTTTTGCTAGATTCGCTGGGAAACTAAACTAGAGCAACTAAAAGTACGCTGGGAAACTTCCAGCAGCTGTGTGGTAGGATTAAAGGGAGATTATAAAAGGGAGAAAGTTGTACTGCTTTTGGTTCTCCAAAAGTCGATTGAATAAGTGTTCAGAAGAAAATCATTCATTTCATAAAATGAGAGAGAGGGAGATAGAAAGAAAGAAAGAGAGGATGTAGTTGGGTAGCGTAAATTGATGTGATATGATAACTTGAGAAATTGTTAGCTCAGAGAATGGCAATAAATATATAACAGCTGCGACCTGCTGGTTTTTTAGGAGGATGGTTTCCTTTCCTCCTTCTTCATCGAGTTGTCTTTTCAGCTCCAACACCAAAACGTAAATTCGACAGCATCTTTCTATATCTTCCCAATCTATAGATGCACAAAAGGTAGCAAATACAGACAATCTATAGAAAAATTCAGGTAACCTTGATGTGTTCCATTTTAGTCTTCCTCTTCCTGTCTAGCTAGCTGATTGTATGGGAAATTTTCTCTCGTATATCTTCTCATTCCTCTCTACTACTACCACCACCACCACTACATCAGTTTAACTTGCCATGTTGGAATGTTGCAGAGAGAAAGTTTGGTCATTTCACTCGCATCGCCGCATCCTCCCACTCCACTATTACATTTCGGCCATTGATTCGGCAAATCAAGTACCAAATAGAATTATACGGGCGTGTAATATATATCTACGATTATTAACCTTTATCGAACTGTAATGTGTTGATGAACGCAATGTTACAGCAGTTTTCTACTTTTGTCTTCTTTTAATACATAACCGTTTTACTTGTCGCTTGAATGAAATATTGTGCTGGATTTACGCATTACTGTAATTATATTACTCCCATTTTATTTTTGTTTGCTTTATAATGTTACAAAGAGTATCCCCAATATAATCCTTTCTTACATACATAGACAGACAGATTCAGTAGCATCTAACCAGCAGCAGGAGTCGCAAAGTTGATTTCATCGTTGTTACACACTGCAATATTACATTAGCCAAATGAATGTAACAGTAACAAGCTTCTTCTGCTTCACGAACTTGCCTGCGGTCTGTATTCACAAGGGCTAATCCAGTAAATCTGATATTTATAAAGACGATCACAAAAAAAACACGACCATCCTTTGAATTGAAACGCCACCGTAATACTAACTGAAATGAACCTCTCTGTTATAAAAGCAAAAAATAACAATGCTGCTAGCTATTTGCCTATACTTTTGCTCGTTTCATCTAAATTGGGAAAATGGTTGGCAATGCGAGTTCTCTATGTGTGGATACATAGTAGTAGAATCTGGATGGATGGTTAAATAAGATGTAAAAAGTAGATAGTCTCTGACTTCCATTTTTCTGACTTTATGGCTATAAACGAGTCCAGTTTTTTTGGCACGATACCGAAAGTAAAAGAGAATTTCAAATTATCTAAAGATTCTGAGAAATGAAACGTGCAAACACGCAAAATATATACAAAAGAAGAGTTTTTTTTGTCTATTTTCAAACTTGTAGTGTAAATGTAGAAACTCGTGATCGTCAAAAGAAATTATACAATAGACCCATTCATTAATCAGAGCCATTTGCCATGAAAGATAAACAGGTTTTAATTCTCCGGATGGAAAGAAGCATGTTTCTGAATGTGTGCGACCGGAAATTTCAAAAGTCCTTGCCAATTAGTTGACGGACTCTTTCTTTTCTAACCTTTTAAATGCAATCCGTCACATTTTTACAACAAGAAAAAAAAGAAGAAAACACATGCGAACCAAGCGTCTGCCATCCGCTCACGAGTCTGTCGGCTCTAACAAAGATTCTACTGGAGAAAAATAAAATACTTGATGATGAACGGGAATAAAAGGAAGACAGACTTGGAAAAAGAGAAAACCATTTATGGTGTGTAGTAGTATGCAGGGATAATAATGCATGTATGGAATGTTGTGTCTGCAATCTATAGAAAAAGATTGTGCTCTAATAATGTAAGCAATGCATATATACGTTTTGTGTCTGGGGATGTAGAGAAAGATTTCACTGGTGGTGATGGTGCACAGGAGAAAGTATAGAAAACATCATCCAATGTGTGTGTTCTCTCACTTGCTCTCTAGCATTGCTCGGTGTTCGCTGCCTCACTCCCAACTTTTTCTCTCATGATGACTATCGGTGAAATGGATGGAAAGCTTTTAGTATGTGAAAGCTAGCTGGCTGGAAGTCTTTGACTGGAAGAAGACTCATGTTGCAGAGGCACGGAAGCATTATATACAACTTGGTGGAATGAGGATTGGAATGCACGGGTTCTGTTGTCGGTAGAGTGGTGCTCAGTCGCCTGCTCTTCTGCTGTTACTGGGGAGAATCGGTGTTCTTGTTGTTGTTGGATGGAATGGAAACAAAAAAACACACGATAGCCTGAATACATGCAAGTAAGCAAGTAAAGGAAGGAGAGGAGAAGGTACAACAATAACACTATCATGGCATACTTACCATTTTTGTTGTATGCATGCATGCATTCGTCCATGCGGCATGCGAAGAAAAGGGGGCTGCCCATGAGATTATGGATTCAACAACACTCTGGCTCCGGCTCAAGTGTTTTTCAGACTGAGATTTGCGGCTGTGTCAACCAGTACCCGGGTCGGTGAGGTCCTCTCTTTTTCCAAAAGAACTTTTTTCTTTTCGAAACTCTCTCTCTCACTCGTTGTTCTAAACATACGCACACACATCCAGTATCCACTGAGAAATTTGGTATAAAAACCTTTGGACATTACTTCCAGTTCCTCCATTTACTCCTCTGCTCCTATTCATGTGGTGCGGTGGTAGCGGTGTTCTCCTCATTCACACAATACCATAATATCAAAAAATATACTATACAAAACTGAGTGCTTTTGTTCCTGCAGCTGCAGTGTTGAGAAATCAGTGCTTCTACCAGTAGGTATCATCGTGTTATTATTATGATCATCATCGTCAACAATACTACCAACAACAAAAAAAAAATATTGACGCTTGGTAGTTCTTAATAACAACGTACGTACATTTTGTATAAGGCAGTGATTATTTTTCGGTTTTCAGCTAAACAGAAATAGGCAAGAAGGACCTCCTACATAGTAGCAGCAGAACGAAAAAGAACTCCGTTTTGGAAACAACAAACACTTTCACTTACCCAACTCAGCAATCATATTATATATTCAACGTTCAGCAAGAGAACAAACCAAAGAGCAATCTGACAGAACAAAAAGCAAACTATTAGTTTATTTTACTTTCTAGTTAGTCATTTATTCTTGTCCTGTATTCATATTTCATAACAACATCACCACCACCGTCATTTCTCAACAACAACTTCATGTTCTCCCATTTTGAACTCATTTTCCCCTCTTTTATTCGCCGTTCAACTTTACAATTCCTCCTGCTTTTGGCAAGTTGCTAAAGACTTTTAAAAAGATAACACACAACACAACAATTTGACTAAAAACGTGAAGCGTGCTTTCCTTCCGGTGAAAGAGTAAACAAAGATCGGAGTGAGCGATATTCTTAAAAACTTTCTACACTTTTCCCATTGTATTTTAAGCTGGTGCACATAATAAGCATTAAAACATTTCCCATCATCGTAGTCGACGTCAATTCTTCTTCTCTCCGAAAAGAAAAGTCAGAAAAGGAGTTGTTGGTGTCGCTGCTGCTATCCATGTTTCTTCCTGCTACCGATATACTGACTTGAGTTGACTTTTTCCAGGCAAGTTCTCAAGTTTCAAGCTTTCTTGCCTAGCTCCATTCTTGTCTTTGTCATCGGCCTACTTATCCCAAGATATGATATGACATGGATCAAACAATGAACAAGTAATTAGAATTAAATGAAGGATAAAATTTAGTGAATACTCTAGATACAGTCATTACCGGTGTTATTATTCCATTAGTGGCTACGTGTGTAAATGACACGTAACATTTTTTCAAATGGTTATATAACCTTATACAGATATACATACATATATACAGAGAGAGACACTACTACTCATCCATTATTGATTCCAAATATTTTATTGTCACGAGTATCGATTTCCTAATTTATCAACTCAAGCTATTGTTGTTGTGAGCTCTTTTCTCTCTTCTTTTTCAAACCAAAGTGATATGTACCAATAAAATAGAAAATCACCCGCAAGTTCCCCGGTGAGCTCACCATCATCACGTCAGGTTTCAGTTGCATTTTGTCATTTTCCAAAAAAGTGAAAGTTCACACATATACTATAGAAAAAAATAAATAGCAGGAGAAAAGCTGTGAGGATTTGCGAGGCTTGGTTGACTACTCATGGATTTGTGACAAGCAAATAGAGGTACACAATAAATCTTTTTAGAAATAAATACCCTATTGTATGTAGTAGGTACACTTGAACGGTCATTGAAACATTTTTTTCATATCGACTAGTAACGTCCATCGGTCCATCAGCACATTTGCTGTGTGCATGAATATTGTAACAAAGTGACAAAGTAGAGAGGGAACGAACCAACGAACAACGAACATACGACGTTTCTCATCCCATCTTCTATCTCTACAGAGCTACTTACTACTACACTTTTTTGACTTTACCAATGTCAAAAGTGCTTAAAGATTTTTTTTCAACTTATCTACGTGGTTGAACAATAATACGTAAAGACGTACCTATAAATCTATCTATCTCTACAAAAATGAAAACGTGTTTTTGTTTAGTTTTGTTTGTGTAGACTTATCTTGAAAAATAAAAAAATAAACTTTTTAATATCGTATTTGCCTTATTATCCGACTACGCGCTAATACTTACAAGCAGCAGAAAAAATATAAAAAGTTAATAGACGCAAAAGTTTACCCGGTAATTGAAAAGTTTCAGTACTCCATCAACATCATCATCGAAAAATTTGCATCGACGACAAGTTGTAATAATAATGCTGTATTCTAAAGTTTGTGCATCATCGAAATGACTCGAGCAGTGTTTTCCTCCTCCAGAAGAACATCAAGTCAAAGTGACAAGTACATTATTTATTTACATCAACTTTTTGTCCCGTTGTTGTCCATTAACACTGAGTAATATAATAATAAATATTATTGTTGTTTATTTGTTTGCTCCAGAAAAAATAAACTACTGGTAATAATTAGTTGTGAATACATTGATTCGTCAACAAACTAAGGTGTTTCACCCGCAATGGTCACTGCATTAGTCTAGTGTGATTTCCGGTAAGTTCCAAGTTGATTTATAAATAAATAAATAATAAAAAGTTTATTTACAGAGAGACAGAGTAGGTAGGCATATTTTACGATAAAGAAAAAATAAGCTGTTGTTGATGATGACGATTGACGATGATGCATTAGTCATTAGTTTGTATTTTTGGTATTTACCTTTTTTGCTTTTGTAGAGTATAGTAGTCGTTCTATTTATTTTTTTTCTGCAGAGAAGTAGCAGCAGTAGAAGAGTGTTGGTTTGTGTGACAGCAATAAAGTGGCAAAATCAAGCATTTTCATTTCCTCTGCTCTGCTTGTTACTCATTCAGTCTCTCACTGTGACATTTGCTTGCTTAATAATTCATATACGTCAAGAGCACCGCACCAAAAATCTTCAACATGCGTGTTCTGGGAAAAAGCTTTGTGTGAGTAAAAGGGAGAAAAAAATGCTACCTATTAGTCAGGCAGGAAGGAAGTGAGGAGGTGGATGATAGGTAGGATGTTTCAACCGTGTACAACCACATAATTCTTTGTTTGTTGGTGTGACTTGTGTCAGATATATATTACGGTTAAATGAAGATTCCATGCTTTTTACTCTACCTATTATTATGTAGCTTTTTTGGGAGATTCGTTCCACACAAACTCGAAAAGGAGATGAGTAGCTGTGTGTTGCGGTGATGGCAAGGATGATGAGAATCATAATTCCTTTATTATTATCAGTTTTATCCATCCTATAATTATTATACATTAATGAGAACAGATAAAGGGGGAAAAAGCTAGTGAGCGTTGTTTGGTTTTTTTATCAAATATTAAAACGCCAATTTTATACCTTTTCGAATTTCCAGTGTAGAAAAGAGTAAAACTCTGTGTGTGTGTGTAAGTAGTAGTCACAATAATAAGCAGTTAGCCAGCGCCGTGGTGGTTGTGCTGACTGAATACGCTCAACCTATATTTATACTACTGGTTATCTGCTGTGCTTTCAGCTGAAAAGCTGTTTTGCTTTTGTGTTACCACCACCGTCATCATCATGCTTATTATTATATTCATTTGATAATGTTTATTTTTATTATTGTTATGAGCTATGAACGAAAGCTGGTTTGAGTAAGCACTACCATACATACCACCAGCACGGTTGCCGCGTGTGTCTAAAATTACTAAAATAATGTGAGGGAAAAATTAATACAGCAGAGAAAAACAGAGAAAAGCCACGGATAGCAGCAGCAACAGAGAAAGAGCATAATATCATCTTGTAGATCCAGTGCGGGATCCATATGCATAAAACGTATTCAGGCATGCACAAAATCCGTGTGTCGCAATGCAGAGAATAGCTATAGCTTTCCCTAGTCCATTACTTTCTCTCTGTTCTATACTCCGTTAAAGCTACTTTCCTTGTCCCGACATACAACAACTACCACCACTCCACCTCGCACACATGCACACTGCACTGGTCGCAGGACCGTTTTCAGCACGGCACAAATAAAAGCTGAATTGGCTCAGAGCTCTCTCCAACAAACTCTTCTCTTTTTTTCGTTAATGCTTCTGCTGGCAAGCAGAAAGAAAAAGAGAGGAGACGAAGGAATGAGAAAGGAGGAAGAGTTGTGCTACTGCTGTTGAAAGCTTTCTCATGATCTTCTCGAAACCTTTTCAGACAGCAGCAGCGGCAGCAGCAGTACGCAGTTGGTTCAGATGGCATGGGTACATATTAGGTATACTATGTGAGCAACCGCTATATATACACCACTCTCTTTTCTCTCCCTCTCTCTTTCTCCCTCTTATTCTCTCTCTCCACTCACTTTAATAATGGTTTGGTCTTTTTGGAACATTGTTGCAATATCCACTATTATGCGGATAGGTATATATATAGAATATATATTATGTAGATACATTTATATGATGACTGGTGTGCCTTTTGACTGTGTTTGCTCACATGTTGTAAAAAAAGACTCTCGACTTCACATTCACATCAAGTCCGCTGCTTGATACTTGAATTGAAGCAAACGATATAGCGGAGGCAATGGTAATAATACAGTATCAATATCTCCGAACAATAATACAAACTGTTCTGGAATGGAATAAAGAAGTCAGAATCGGAAAATTCCAAAAACTTCCCATGAGGAAAGTATTAAAGTACCCTTTTTGCATTCTTTGTGTGTACATGTAATGGGTTCTACTAGTGTAGTAGAATAAGCAGAATCAGCTCTTTTCATGGATAAGACCATCATCACCACCGCATACTTCTCATGCATTGTGCTCCTTGAGATGTGAACGGACCGAGTAGGAGGGAGAGAAGCACTACTACATATAGTTATGTAGCACTTATGTAGTAGAGAAAGACCAATTCACACATGTACAAAAACTATTCAGTCCATTATTTTCCCTGACTTCCGGTTCTTTGCATTTGTTTGCACTTCGTAAAGTGGAGATTTGCTGCTTTCTATTACAGTTGTTGTTCTACTAATAATCATAATACTTTGTCATTAATTAAATGAATAAGTGGTAGTCATAAGTTTTTCTATAAGTTGCTGCTGCTGCAGCTGCTGCTACTTCTGCTGGTGTACCCAATCAGTAGTAGTAATAGTAATACGTGGGCCACTGTATTGTATTGAGCCAAGAATTTATAGTAGG
Organism: Sinhomidia bicolor; assembly: GCA_027743785.1. Taxonomy (NCBI): domain Eukaryota; kingdom Metazoa; phylum Arthropoda; class Collembola; order Entomobryomorpha; family Entomobryidae; genus Sinhomidia; species Sinhomidia bicolor. The sequence continues at coordinate 8,374 of JAHZMT010005072.1, forward strand.
AAAGGAACAAGCTATAGTATACTGAGAACGGTGAGAAAATTGGGGGACAGTTACCAAAAGGACGATAAGGACAAAAGTGAATGAATGCATTATTTTCATTTATTGTAATGCTTGTGTATTGTAAGTAATGAACAACAATAACAATCAACTTTTTGATTTGTTTTGCAAACTCCCGTCTGTAAGCAATGTATTTTCATCACCCTTCAAGGCTGAATTTCTAATTTCCTAATTCCATCTAAAAAAATTTCCGCATTGCATACATTCCAATAGAAACATAACTTGTATATTATGTACCTATACCTAACATGTGTAGATAGACAAAAATGTCTATGTATATATGTGTGCTGGTTGTGCTTAGCGCACATTATTACTTCAACTTGCCGGTATTTGGAGAAAACATGTAAAATAGATATTTAATATACACAACTTTGCTGCTGCTGGCTTTTGTAGTATAAGCGCAAATGTATGGTAGATTATTCATTTTAATCCAGCCTGGAAAACATGGAGATACAGGCTTTAATTGAAATATTCGCAAATACAAAGCATTCACAAAAGAAGGCCATGTAGTGTAGCTCATCATCAAAACCAAGACAATGACGAAGACTAGCTACTACTACTATGTACTAGGCCAGCGCATATTTTCTGAGAATGACAACATGCTTTTAGTTCATAAGGCAAGACTTGTTCTTTCACAATTTTGATCTAATGTATGTAGCTTTAATGGTCTCTTTTGCTTTTGTACTTTATTAGCACAAGTCTGAAAATATGGCTCGGTTGAAGTCTGTAAAAGGATTTATTTTAAAAAATGCTACGAAACGAACCCATGAATAGTGGCCGTTTTTCTGCAAAAATATTTGCTCACGTCTTTGTTTAGTAACCAAGCTCTTGTCTTGTGGAATCAATGGTGTAAAGTGTTATTTTACACTTTGCTTGAATTACTAAATATCAAACATTTGATTTGATGATGATGATGCAGGCAAAATATTGCCACAAGATGATTTCAAGTACCTATATATCTAATGGGCTGTTCTTCTAGGAAGTTTATGACTTGCCTGCTGAAATGCTCACTCATTTGATGAAGCAGCTACAACTTTCATAAGTTTCATAGTAAAATAGTTACAGCGTTTTTTGTAATCTATTATTTGGTGAACGTCCCGCATGAATATTGTAAATTCTCATTTCCACCTGAGCTGCGCGTACGTACACTATTATTATTAAGTACTTCGTATGTGTCCTCACATATTATAATGTGCTTAGGCTGGCTACAGCAAAAAGAAGTCACAAATAATTCTCGATAACGAACCTTGAAGTTATTCGTGCACTTATTTATCTTTATTTAATTGCTCACTTCAGTTTATTGTAGTCAACTGGGTGATGCGACTCATAAAGTTCGGTAATATTAAATAGGCATATGTTACTACACTATAATAAACACATGTAAATATCGTCCATCATTGATTCAAATATTTTGAAATTGCGTCTACTTTTTTTATTGCTCCTGCTATTCCGTTCTCTAAATTGTTAAACTCACAAATTAAGCATTACACCACCACCAAAGGGACAATGCTGCTGTTGCTGTTATGAAAGTTTACAATAATAAATAATACAAGTACCTTCACCGTTCGTTGAGCATAACCTTATTCTTATTTTATATTCCCTTCCATCTCCTCTGCCGCCCACTCTAATTAAAGTTAATATGCTACGAAAGCAATTAGCATTTAAAGCAGCAAGCAACAGCAGCATGACGATAGTTACTTTATGCTGCATCATCTAAACCAATATCATTTTAGCTTGTGTCCAATTTTTGACAGCGTCTGCAGTAAAATACACCTTGTGCCTTACTTTTCATCCACAAATCAGAGAATTTAATGACGAATCAAAAAGACTGACTCTCTCAGTCAGCAGTCTACTAAAATACAAAGGCAGTGTGCTGTGCCGTTGAGTTGGATGCCAAATCAGACTAGTCGAGCGAAGCAGACATATTTTTGTTCTACTTGGACTGACTTGGAGAGATGATGGTGAATGATCTTGATGACTTTTGTGACTCATCCCCCAAAGTTGTATTACACAAATTTACATGTGACACTATTTTCGTCTGAAACGTGCCTTAACTACAATTGATTTTTTCGGGAAAAACGAGCATCAGGTACTTTTCTGGATGACAGTTATTATAGTCGGGATGTCAGAATATCTGGACCGGACTGGAATCCACAATTTTGACGGATTTGGTAGCAGATGGTTTAAAGGGAAGGATAACAGCGTTTCATAAATAAACTCTCACCCTCATCATCATCGTCATGTTGCGCATACCTACGTACCTAAACACCAAACTTCTCGTATTTTTTTCTTCATTTCTTGTACTTCAACTACTACTACATCTCCTCCAACAAACCAAATCATTATTATTGCCTTTGGTACACTGGTGGTGTGTAATGTTGCAAAGGGCGGACTGGGGTTGACGTTGAACCATAAAAAAGTGGAAAGATTAAAGCAAGATATGCCCTAATAGTAAGCCAAAACCGGAGAGTGTAGGTGTATTGGGACTGCCAGCCTCATCATCAACATCACCGTCGTCATCATTATCTTGGGCATCAACAAACAACATGAACTTTTTAAACAGCACACACACACACAGTAAAACGATATGAAATATAGTATATTATATATATACCTACCTACGACGAGAGAACTCACCATTTGGGAAACTTGCTGACTAAACCAGCAGCGTAATTTCATATGCATAAATAAAATAAAAAATACGTTTTGCTATCACATGCATTTTTTTATATGCACACACATTCTCTCGCCTGCCTGCTTCTTCAACAGTATATATGGCTACTCAAATAACAATGTTGATCCTTTTGCAATCATGCCATAATAATGTGCATCAACAATCCTACCTGTGTTCACTAACTCATTTGGCTCCGAACGATTTTTTTGGCTTTACCCAAAGAAGCAGCAGTCGTTGACGACGTCCGTTGTTGATGCTGATGACGACGATGACTGTGATGATGTTCGTTCTCGTTCGACTTCATCATAATATCATGTCTATTTAGTCGATCGCATCATTGATCTTCAAAAACCAATAATGTTGTGTCGTGATGTGTATTATTCACAGAGTAACAGTGCTTCCTCCGTACACACAATACAAACACATCACCGCCAATAATGCTCCCACTCTATTCATATAACACCTTCTTATTTTTAAAAAACCAAGTATAATGAATGCCTATATAACAACAGTCTTGTTTTGTACAACAAAATGAGTGAATTATTAGTAGGTAGTATATATTTTTTACTATTTGGTAAAAGCGAGGAGGCTATATAGAATTTAACAAATGCATAAAAATCAGGTTTGTAGTTGAAATCGAGCGATTGCTCATCATGCACTGTGTTTGACAGACACCTTTAGGTACACACATATGAAACTTTTGACACATGCACGTAGAACAGTAAATAAATAAATGATGTAGTTTTTATTGTTATTGCTGTACACACGTTTTTTAAAATCAAGCTTTGGCATTGGCTGTAGGTAGTTTTTTTTGGCTGAGTTTAAACCTGTGACCGAAATGGAGTTTTGGTTTTTATTGACAAAATAACCTTTCATCTGAAATTATATATATTTTAGAGGCATGTATTGTCATTTTATCTGCTGCTGCTGCTAGCTGTTGAAATAATGAGAACAAGATACGTACATGCTAATAATTATTGTAGCTATTGTGGACATTGAATGGTTACCCATTTTGCTTTGGCTGTATAATGTCTGTCCAACAACAACATTGTGACCTACGGGTATTCCTTTGAATTTTACATTCGTTCAGCAACTTTGCTTTTTTTGATATCCTCACTTACTTGCTTTGCTACTCACTTGCCCGACTCTTTCTTTGTGACTGGATTTATTTGGTGAATCTTGATATTGATTTATTTGATCTGTACTGTCATTGCGGTGACTTTTTATGACTTTAGGCTATTCGTATTCTCAGTTTGTCTTTTTTTCTTATTCAATTAGGGATGCAACAGCGCTTTTTTATTTGTAAAGTTGACTTGTTAAAGAGAAACTACTTGGTTCATTGGTCGAGTGTGTCGCATACTTTATAAGGCAATTCATTTTTTGGAGCTACTTAAGTCAAAAGTAGCAATAATAATGCTAAGGAGTGAGTATGGATTGTAGAAACCGTTTTTATTATTCTGTTTGAATTAAGTTACTACTACAAACTTTTATATTTACAAAGATTAGGAATAAAAGTAAATGGCCATTTTGAAAGGTTTAAAAAATTCACTGGAAGAAAGAGTTTTTAAAGAAAAAAAATAGAGCAAACAAGAGAGAAAATGGAATCAAGAGGAATAATAGAAGAAAAAAAAACAGTTTTGTTAGGCAAATTCATCGTTCACTTATAATACAAAATGCTTTTCATTTTCATATCAATCTACTCATTCTTTTGAGATGATGACGTTATTACATTGGGGACCACGGACCAGCACAAAGTTAATGTGCACGAGTAAAGTCGAATTTTTTAGAGAAAAAATAGAAGCCAAGAAGAAATGGCAGCAAAGTTTTTTTTAGCATAACATGCACACAAGCATATTACAAAAATGTATATAGTTTCATATATTTCCAGTTGATATAAGTATTAGCAAGAAAGAATATATAAGTGCACTCATTTAGATAGCAGCACTAGCTCAAATTTTTTTACACCACTCGTGTTACCACTAACACTACCAGAAAGTAACTTCCCTTTTCCGACTATTTCAAATCGACTTGACTTTTTCTAAAAAGAGAATATTCTGAAAAAAATGGAAAAAGGGAAAAGTAGGTTGAGTTAGTAGCTACAGTGTAGATAAATATATTTTTTCTTGGTTGAGATTGCAGTCTTTTTCAGCATTAAACTACATTTACATGGTTTGCGTTTTGCTTTTTGTTGGTTATATATAACATGACATATCTGTATAAAAATTGTGGAAGACCATATATCGCACTCTACTGCATTGCCTGATTTGTATTTGGGATGGCGTTGTTGGTAAAGCGGTGATGGTGGTGGTGCTGCTGCTGCTGGTGTAGTACTATAACACCGTACCATCATGCCTTTTTCATCGTCATATATATATATACATATATATACCCAACATTTAAAATATATATATAAGACTATATAGTTCTATAATAGAAACAAGCAAGATTTTTACTTGCCACTTGCCATATTAAGTAAATTCACTTGTATGAGATTACTCCTTTTTTCTCTTTTTGTATACATGTTTACATACTACTACGTACACAATCACTATACTAGCAATGCTGTTGTCGTTGCTCTGCTGCAGTAAAGTCGTTGTTCTCTTTTTTAAAGAATAAACAAACCTTACCATCTTCCTCTCTTTATTTCAGATTTTTCTCTCCTTCCTCCACTTCCTTTTTCCCGAGAAAAAAAGTATAATATTCTAGTTGACTTGAACACGGAAAAAGGGGAAATTTTTACCAGAGTATCATATCATTATGAAATTTTATTTTAGTGGAAAAGGCAAGTGATATTATATAGCATAGTATGTATAGTATATGTATGTATGTATGTTTGTAAACGAATATAATAATAATAATAAAATGATAGTAGCATGAAATAATACATCAATGTGCAATGTAGCTAAAAACAAGAGAAATGATAGTAAAAGTTATACAGGATAAAAAAAATCCTTGCTGAGAAAAAGCTACTCCACTTGGATAATACTATTTATATGGTCTAAAGGTTTAAGAGAAAAAAAAACATTGTAGTTTTCTTCTGTCTTCCTCTTTAACGTTGTTTTTGCTGATCTCTACTTGGCATCTAATATTCATGTATTAAAATGACAGAAAAGGCAAAATGTTCTTTGGTATACATATGGGAGCAGTTTTCTTGCACTAATGATTTTGAAAAGTTCATCTTGTTATCACGGTTGAGAAGCGGATGAGAACGACCAAAAGGAAGAAGATGAGTAGGTAAATTTGCGTGTCGTCACAAAAAAAAGAAACCTAAGTATAATAATAATCTGACTGCTGGTATTGCTGCTTATATAGCTTACACAGCAAAGAAAGTTGGTATTAAAGGGTAAAAAAGGTGTTTCCTATACGTGATAATCGTCTTGAGTTTTGGAAAGCTTTTTTTTGTAATAATAGCAGCAACCTTCTCTGTTTTTAACCCTTTATCTTTTTTCTGCTTCTTTTTATGTGTTGGTGTGAATGGTGTGTGTGTGTGTGTATGTAAATATTCATCATATCACATGATATTCATCGAATTTGTACGTGTTTTACCTCAAAATATCTGTAAAAAAATCTTCATTTTTTTCTTAATCTTCCAACAAATATATATATGTATAAAGTATATACATATATCTCGGATAGATGCTTATATAGAACCGGATCAGTTTACTTGACGGGGTACTGTCATACATACTAATCCCGGTATACACTTAACAACATAATATCATATCATGTATGTGTAGATAATAGGCTTTTTCCAAAGATAGAAATGCGAATATTTTATGATGGATATTATTATTATTATGTAGCAAATTTGGATTTTCCTTCTTTGAAATAAAATACATATTGGATAACATGACTTTTCGTCTTTTTTCTCTCTGTGAGCAGAATTGAATGTTCGTGCAGAAACACGTTTGTTTGATAGGCATATATACGTAGAAATACGTGCAACTACCTATACACCCCACACACACACTCACACACACAAAATGCTTGGGGATGCATAAATATTCTTCAGAGTGAAAGGAATATGTCATTCATATTATTACCCCGTTTGCCATCTACTACTTCTACTATCGCTTCTCTATCTATCTATCTCCCTTTCAAACGCATCCTTTCTTTTCTGTTGTAATGGTAATGTGATGATGCACTCTTTTCTTTGGTTTTTTGGTGTGTTCTTGGAAGAAACAAGAGAGAGAGAGAGAAGAAGAAGAAGTATGCATGAAAGACAAGTCTTCATATATCTTTTTTTCATATTCCATGTCCGATTTTGCTTCAGTCGCTCCATTCTTATTTCCACACACAAACACACATACGTATTCCCCATGATGTACAATCATCATGTTCCAGAAGAAGAGCGTAGTACAGTTCGAACAACAATGCCAAAGGCAGAAAGTCAGTAGTAGCAGTGTAGTAGCTGCAGCAACACCAACACCACGAGCAGCATAATATAATGGCAAAAAGGAAGAGGATAAAAGAAGTGAGCACATTTATCCAAAGTGATTAATATTTGATGGACGACTTACTATGCATTTTTCATTTTCAGTCTTCATTGCTTCCATCTTCCCCGAAATTCTACCTTCTGGTGTTATATACATAAATATATATGCAGTTACACTATGTGTTTATACCTTTACATTTTTTTCTCTCTTTCCCCCTCTCGCTTTCTCTCTTCACAAATTTCATTTGTGTTATTCTTGGTTTCCTTCAATTCATTTCTTTTCCACTCTTGTTTATGGAATTTCAGAAAAAAAGAATGGGAAAGAGAAAAGAAGACGATTTTTTACTCATCATTTCACATTTCATGTGCATACACACACGTGCAATATAAAAAGATTACGTTGTACGTATACCTATAAAAATTTTTTATATACTTGAGGATATATATTGGAGAGTGAACGATTTTTTTTACCACTGCTGCTGCTACACTGTACATTTTTTTTTACCTCTGCAGTAGTACTTTGGTGGGGTAAACTGACAGAAGATGAAAAAGGATTCTCTTTTGCCATAATAATAATAATATGGGCATAATATATCAAAAAGGAAAGAAAGAAGTACAAGCCAAAAAGTATATGATATAGTGTTGCCGGTGTGTGCGCGCCATTGTATTCAGTACATTAGCTAGGAAGGAAGAATGGAATGTCTTATATATATTGCCTTCAATATGAATCCTATTATTATTATCATAGCCTTTATCACTTTTTTTTCTCTTGTGCTGCAGATGTGACTTTATTTTTTTTCATGGTATCGTCAATAGATGGACGATAGAAACAACATGGAAATATCACTCAAGTGTGCATTGTTTGTTGTAGCGGTAAAATATATTTGTGTAGTAATAGTAGTAGTGTACACATTTACCAGACAAACTTGAGATTTACTAGTGACTAGAGTGAAATGGTGTTTAAAACAAAATGGAATAATGAATCAAGACAGTCAGCCAGTAAATAAGAGCATCAAACTGGTAAACAAAAAGTTTTTTGGTTAGTTCAAGCGGAAACCGCTTCTGTTTCTTGAAAACTACTTTGTATAGGTAGAAACGTATACCAAATTTTCTATTTAACTCACAACAGCACATAACTCCTTTTATGCAAAGAAAAAAAAGTTTTTAAATGGCGAAAGCAGTTTTCCCTTCCAACAACAAAGTCTCGCACAGCATACAATACAGCATACAATGCTCATTGGGTTTCCACTGCGAGTAGATTAATGCTCAAAAAAACGTTTTTTGCACTTTAAGTACACCTTTCACATAGATTGTAATAATGTATTAAAACAACATTGTTTTACAGTTTCATTTAACTTTACAGCTGTCTACATAATGCATGCCTTCATCATACACAAATTTCTTTGAGCAAGGAGATGCTATTTATATTATGACGAGAGGGATAATATTGCATACATATTTATTATTACGTAGTAGTATTTTCATAATGCCTTATTGTAATAGAATGTTTTCCTTTTTATATGGATGTATATATGTATTATGACGGTATTGCACAAACAACGCAACGTAGAGAAGGGGCATTTTATATGTATATATATACACTAGCAAGTTTCTCAAATATTTTTTGACCTGGTTATTACCTTTTATTTCTCAGCTGGGTGCACTGCTCTTTCTTTTATCATATTTACGCCTCTGATGAATCATGCCTGAAATTTTTAATATTTAATGCCCAGTGAAACTTTCATGCTTAGAGACAAGACGCCTGAAACAGACTCGCTTCTTCAACAACTTCACCGTCTTCGTCGTCGCTTCTTCCTTTATTCTCTCGTTCTCGTCTCACAGCAGCAGCAACGACCAAGCAAGCCTTTTTTGTGCCTTGCCTATATTGACGACGATGATGATGATGAGATTCCTTGTCTAGTTCAGTCCCATCTTACACGCTTTTCCAACAACTTTACTTGCACTGCATGTGTTGATCGCTGCAGGCCTTGAAAAGAGAAGAGTTTTGAGGAAAATAGATGGATGATGAAAACATGTTACACCTTTTTTTCTATTTCGCCATTCTCCAATTTTCCTCAACAGAATGAACAATATCTTCAAGATCTGCTTCTTATTAATCAACCACATGAACCTACACACAAATTGTGTAAAGCTTTTTTTTCTCTGCGTACTGTACATCAAACATCCGTCTATCAGCAGATATACATATATACACATTGGTATATAATGCTTTATTGTTATCATCATTTATAATACAAAACATTCAGGAGAAAGAACACATTTCAACAAAAATGAGATGAAAAAAGAAGAAGAAAATGTACCAAGCAAGTGGAAAAAGTATCCTGGGATGAGTTTTCCCCTTCTTTCTTTCTTTATTTCATTTACTGAATGGCACAGTCAGTCAATGTTTGATAGGAGGTGGTAGAAGTACCAACGCAAACGTAATCGAGATTGGTTTTGGTTTTCTTGCTTGTTTCTTAAACTAACTCGTTGCATTCTCTAGTTTTATTCTGTTTTGCCACATTTCCCAAACCGAGATTGAATCACACATTACTGCAGAAAAGAAAAAAAGGAGACAGTTTAGTGCTTACATTATTATTGGTTTATATACTTTGTTAGACGATAGGTGAAAAAAAGAAAGAAAATACGATTGTATTGTGTTGTACCATGCTGGACTTTTATAATAATATGTACTGCTGCTACTACTACTACTGAGGGTGACTATTACGTAAACTACAACGTCTCTGAAATCTAATACTCAACGATTTTACTATTCATTTGTAGGAGTGGAGGTACAGTGCGGATTTGTAACGGAAGGACCTTTATTTGGATTGGAAGCATGTTGATAAGTAGTTTATATATTACATGTATAATGTATGTATATCTATAATATGCATCTGTAGAAGGGCAGCCATACAAGCAAGCACATATTCAGGAAAATAGATAGAGAAATACACAATGAGAATGAGAGAAATGAGAGGAAAACGAAAAAAAATATAAAAAAAAGAAAAAAAATTGGCATAGCTTTCCACGCGCTTTTCTTCGCTCCCAGTCACTTTGCGTCGTATCACTCCATTTCTTATCATCTTATCCTTTTTCTTCTTTTTTGTGTGTCGTTCTCTACGAATCCTATTGTTTCTTCCAACAAACTGTAAAAGGTCTTAAGCTTTGGCATTGGCACCAAAAGAGAAAAACGACTTGCTTTAAGCTGGATACTCCTTTAAATGGCTTAAACTGTGCGGTACTTGCACATGATGAGATGAGATTGGATACAAGCAGACTATTACTACTACTACCGCTACTACTACTACAGTAATCATCAACATCATCGTGAGAGAAAATCCTTGCTGTAGTAGTAGTAGTAGTTAGTAATACGGATAAAATATGTTGAGAAGAAGCAAGTTAGTCAGGAGAATCTGGCAATATCTTGCAAACAGTTTTATTGTATACATTGTTACATAACATTAGATTGCATTACTCTTTTTCTTACCCACGCCACCACTATGCAGTAACAAAAGAAGCGACGGTGGTGGCGGTGATGGTACTTTCATCCATTGTTTTTACTTTGCTCCATATGGCAATTCTTTAGAATATTATGACGGTTACATTCAAATGCTACATGGTAGTTGTCACATATTTAGTATCTATGCATGTAAGGTACATTAGTATAAACAGAAAATCTACATGCAAAAAAGTACAAAACTTTATATTTTTTACCTAATATACATACGTATGTGATACGGCTGGATAAAAAAAGTACCGCATGAAACTTACTTCACTGCGGTAATGACTTTTGTATCTAATGTGTTCCGTTTTCTTCCATGAGTGATTGTAGCGTAATGAACTGTGGATAAAGGGACATACACAGTGTAATTTCCTCTCTGACAATTGCCTATGGTTTTTTAGAGTTTAGTCAAAGAGAAAATGGGCACAATCTTTTTTTAAGCTTCTTCATCATGCTTTTACTCTTTATTCCAAGATTCTAAATCAGCGGACCAAAGCCGAGAAGCGGGAAGCGAAAAAATAGGGAAAAAAGTATATACGGACATGGAGGGATGAAGAGAGAGAGAGGAGTAAGCAGAGAGAGAGAGAGCAGAGGAGAAAGTTTGTATTACAGATATCTTGTCATTGTGTGTAATTTAGTGTGCATTTTATATAAGTAGATTGTATGACAATAACAAAATACTCTGAAAAGAAGTAGCAGCAGCAACATTTTCTATTCATAAGCAGCAGCAGCATGCTGCATGCTAGTAGTATTACATTTATATATTTAAGAAAGTCTATGTGAGTGTCTTTTAATGTTTACATTTCATATTTTATTACACCGGTCTATTTCACTCTTTTCCATTCTTTTTCTTTTTTTCTCTTTCTCTCTCTCTCTCCCTCTCTTCGTTCCCCTTTTCTTTTGATTTTACAAGCTAGGACAAATCTTCTTTTGTGAGCAAGAACAAGGTAGTTCCGTTACAATCACAGACTCACTCTGAGTCTGCTTTTCTTTCGGGTGGTAGGTAGAGAAAACAGCAGTAAGTAGTCGTGAAAGAATGAAAAAGGAACACAAAAGGACAACAAACAAGGATCACAGAGTAAAAGAGTAGAAACAAATCAGTGGAGTTAATCTAAGCGGAATCTCAGGAACACAGTCAATGTTGTTGGTTGGTTGGTTGGCTGGCTGGTGTGTGTGAGTGTGTAAGTATATATGTATGTTATACAGTAAAAACCGGCATTACAATGGCGATGTCGATGATGATCATGATGATGATGGCATGCTGCATCACACAACAGGCCATATATAGGAATAATGGTTGTGCCCACGCGATGAACATTGTGAACAATGCTATGCACGTACTGGTACTTAATATTGATCTCTGGCGGCGTTACTGATGCTATAGTGGAGGGCCTTGATGATGACCATGATAGTGCATTCGTACATGATTATAGTGGTCGGTAGTAGTAGTAGTAATAGTAGTAGCCAAGCCAGAGCAAAAAACTCTTTAGCCACCACCAACACTACCACACATATTACTGGTATTGCCCACAGTCAGCATTCAATGATCTAAATTCTCCAAAATAAAAAAAAAGTTTTTTTTGTTTCTTCCGTGCTTAGTTCTATATAGGTGGTAATCTTTACTTTTATGGCTGAAGGAACTCTGTTTGATGTTCTTGAGTAGTCGTTGGACGGACTCCTGCCCTGCCGTTGCACCTCACTTGAACTTTTAAGTGTGAAGTTGAGCTGAGGCTTTTTTCATCACAACGACGACGATAGACGAGCAAAAAAAACTTTGAAGAAACAAATTTTTTTTTATACTTATGTATGTGCTTCTTGCTGGGGCTTCTTTTTTGTCTTTTTTGGCAGCAGTAGGGCGATGATAATAATAATAATAATGAATGGTATAGAAAGGCAGACAAGTAGTGAAAAATACCAAAGTTGGAAAATATTCTCGCACGTACTTATTGAGAGCATCTTCAGAAAAAACGGTTGACTGCTGAGTGGAATGTTGTGCGTATTTATAAAAAAAAGTTATATATGGAAGCATTTAGTTTTTGTGTGTGTGTG
>JAHZMT010005073.1:0-11750 GCA_027743785.1 Sinhomidia bicolor
TGAGAATCATGCCTAAATGACTCCAATAGTTTTAGAATCTTGCCTAAATGACCCCAGTAACTTTAAAATCGTGAATAACTTCTCTCTGTCACATCTTTTTAAAAGTTTACCTTTTTATTTACAAGATTATTTTGTCAGTAGCAGATTAAGCAAAACATGTTTAAAGTCTTTGTGTTTCCGTCTCTGTCTTTTTGTCCGATTCAAAATTTCCTTTCGGGTAGGCCATGAGACCTACCAAAGAAAAGGCATACAAAAAGTTATTAGATATTATGATGAGAACAACTTGAAGTATCACGTAACCGTTTACGAGGTTCAGGTTAGAGTGCACGTGAATTAGTACCCACATTTTAATCTTCCATTCAATAGAACTCGCTTATTTGTAGCTAGCAATTGACTCAAAATTCCAACTTGATCATTTCTTGTCCAATGGAGTTTTGCTCTAAAAAGTTACCTTTTACGATATTTGTGGCGCACAGTAATTGAACACGTAAACGGGTTCATCTTATGTCTTATCTTATCTTGCATGAGAAGCCCATCATAGCTTAAATGGAAAGCAGTTTTACTAGATATATAACGATCTGGGATTCTAGTCCCAGTGGTGGATCACTACTTTTGCAAGCTGCTCAATAAAATATATAATTTTAAATTCAACATATTTGAATTTAACGAGCCCCATTTTACCACTGAACCGTGCTTTTAGAGTCAGTTAAATTCTTTTTGGCAGAATTTTTGAAGAAAACGACAGACCATTTTTAACGTCAAATATGCATTAGTTAAATATTAACAATCCATTGTCTCTAGCGCTGGCAGGATAAACAATTTTTGGTATGGTGAACCTTAGAAGTTAGAGCCGGTATAACTTGCAGTTGTATATGACAATCATCCATGTTCTTGGTATCATTTTTAGCACGGTTAATTTAAATAAACAGTAAAACAGTAAAACCAAATTAATTTCAGCCGAAATTGCTTTTAAATGCTCATTTCCATCTTAGTATATCTTAAAACCTTCTGGCATCCGAATAAATAGACCAAGCTGGAGTTTACTTAAATGCAGTTAATGCTGTGCTTGAAATACTGTGCATGTAGTTTAGGTCGAAAATAGAGAAGGGTCTCCCTTATCATTTTATCATTTTCTTCTACCTCTAATGGTAGTACCTGACTAATGGAAGTCAGCCTGTAGTTGAGGGCGACAATAAAATTGAAGACTTTTAAAAACTAACAAAAATAACCGAACCTAACCGAAATATTCCAGAATCGAAAAAAAAATCCAAAAATAACCGAACCTAACCTTAAATAACCAAACCTAACTCAAAATATCCGTAAATTCAAAAATTAACCGAACCTAACCCAAAATATCCCAAAATCCAAAAAATAACCGAACCGTAAATAACCGAAACTTAAGAACCGAACCGAACTTTAAGTAACCTAACCTTAAATAACCGAACCCTAGGTAACCGAACCTTAAATAACCGAACCTATCCTTAAAGATTCAAACCAAACCTTAAATAACCGAACCTAACCGAAAGTAACTGAATCAAGACAAAAAATCCAATCACCCTCAACTACAGGCTGACTATTGGTTGTCAGCCTGTAGTTGAGGTAGAAAATAGAGAAGGGTCCCCCCTTATCATTTTTGGTCGACCTAAACTACATGTCCACCGTTAATTTTGTCACCTGAATTTTACTTAAATCCAGTCTTGTGAATCTAAATTGGTTCACCAATGAAACAAGATAAAGGTGAAATAGAAGTGTCAGATGTGTAGCAGAATATTTATGATTATATATTAATTTGGCGGGGAAATGTCCTCCCGGGGATAGGCTCTCCGCGGAAACCGCCGGTTAATGCTAGCAAGCATGCAGTAAAGGCGGCAAGGATAATCCACTCTTGACAGGACCAAATGCAAGTAGGCATAGTGCAGAATATAAGCGATTTTTACTTTTTCTGTCAAAAGATGGTAAGTCATTATTTCTCAGTCTCTTCCGCTCCACCACAATCGCATCGCATCTAGCTAATCACCATGTTAAAAAGCTCGTCCAACGTCCAACTGATAGCTTGCGTGTACGTTCAGCCGTTTTCACTGCTGCCTTTATTCATTTGTTTGACTTTAATGGATCGACGCACACAACTTTACTAATGAATTTTGACGAAATTAAAACTAATCTGTAGTTTGAAATGTAGAAATCAGTTGTTGCAGACGAATGACTAAATAGCCAATTGATGATAGCAAGGAACTCTTGGTATTCTCCCTTTTTCCAACATGCCAAATTTTATCCAAATTCAGTCTGAGTAATGTGTCTTCCAAGGGGACAAGCTTGACAATAAAGCATGTATTTATTAACATTGCTCCAACTTCCAACTACACTATCTGAAAAGCGGCGGCGGCCACTTGAGCCGGTCAGGCCTGTGCCTTGCACTCCCTTTATCAGCTGACCATTCTATCTATGCATGGCAGCATTTGCAATTTCAGTGCAACAGATACAACGACATTCTCTCTGAATCTGCAGCTGCCAAATACGGAAACTTCAGGTTGAAAGAAAAAAGACTTGGATAAACAGAGAGCTGCAATTATAATGATATGGGCGTAGCAGTACATTTCTTGCACAGAGATAATATAAGCTACTAAATAAACCTTTTTGTAAGGTGTATATTGCGCACATGCTAATCAATATTTTGATTTTAAAAATAAAGTATGCTGGTGACTATATTGACATTCATAAACAGTTATCCAAAACGACCATGACTTAAAAAGTGTAGCAAAAGCTTTGCACCTTTTTTCGCGTAGTCCAAAGTCTTTCTTGTAAATTCATTCCATTCAGTTGAAGAGACGATAGACATCTGAATATAAAAAAATGGGTAATGCAATATCCATACACACGTGTACTCTTCTAGGTCATTGTTGCAGCGTTAGGCTTCGTCTCACCACCACGGGTACACCCAAATTCCCTATCTACGGCCTCCGTTTTGGCAAGAGCGTAGGTGCACTTTCTTCGTTCAGTGCAAAGACCTGGTATGTCCAGTGTCCAGCTCCTCGAGAAAAAGTATGAGTATCAGGTAGCAAAAAGGAGCGGATTAACACATGAAACCTCCTCTGAGCCGGCAATCGAGACGTTAAGCGGAAATTAAAGGCTTCGGGCAGCGTTTGGAGGTAAAAGGAGGCTAGATTGCCCTTCTGAGCAGAGGATTATCCACTCGAAACTCTTTCTTTCTGTCCCCAGCTCCGTCTCTATTTTCTATTTAGCAAGCAATTTCTTTCAATTTCACGAGAAGTGAGTAGAACGTGGGGAAAGTGTGTGTGCAACGTGGATAGATAGAGCGAAGAGTAAAGTCCAATCAAATGAAATTCCCTCGGCATTCCGTTCGCGTGATTGCCAATCAACATGAGAATGCAGACGAAGATGAGCAAGCCAAACTTTTACTTTCCTTTTGTCCTTCGACTTACTCTCGTTACTAGCCACTGCTCATCGGCGTGCAGTGGCTAGTAACTCGCCACTTCTCCTTACAACGGACTTTCTCTGAATAAATGAGGGAGGGATTGGTAGGAGCAAGGGGGTCGCCATGCATATGTCATCAGCAAGCTAGAAATACGACTACTGCTGACCAGCAGCAGATGAACTAGTAGGAAGCAGAGGGCGTTTTTCTTATTCGGGTCGAAAGCTGCAAAGGTTAAGATGCCACTGGACTAGACACTGAAAAGTTGGGTTAAGGATTAAGTTGGATGATTAAGAATGAGGCTAAAGTGTGGTAATGGTGTTGCTAAGCAAGCTAGAGCAAGTGGACACACCCACCAGCAGCACGACTCAAGGAATCGGGTAGGGAAGGCTAGTAAAAATGCTATCGGCAGCACTTTAATCTTTATTTAGCCGGCAACTTATTCCCCGTCTCCATACGCTGCAATGTCTCTGTCCAATGATTCGCTAATTTGGCATGATTGATGAGGAGCAAAGAAGAGACGGCGGCACTGTGTTCAGCGAGACTGCGATTCGGCCCTTTCCCTACTTTCCAATTCATCCTCCAATTTAGCGACCACTCCTTCTCCGATCACGCTATAAAGTGTGTAATTAATCACCGCCACCTTTAGCAAAATTTCTCACTCTGAGTTTCATCGACCAGGCTACTCACTGAACACGGAACATGCCAACATGCATACGACTGGATACACTTCTCTAAATTTCATGAGTGAAATCCCATTTTTGATGGAGCACTTCAATTTTCATTTCAGTTTATTTCCAGCACCATGCGCGCCTCGACCACGCAATGGAAGCCGCTGTACAGGCAAGGCAGAGAAGCACCAAGCAAACAAATGTACATGGAACGCATTTGTGGTGCAGCAGTTGCCTGTACTGCTGCTGTCACTGTTTTCGTATCGATTGAGAGAAGGAGAGAGAAAAAGGTTGCGTTGTTCTCCATTTTTCCTGCTAGCATGCCATTCTGCCGACATCAGTCAGTCAGTCAGCAAGAGCGAATTGTGAAAAAGTGCTGCGGCGAACGAACGGGGCCATGAGGCTCGCTCTCCCCTCGCATTCCTTTCTCTTTTTACGTTGCTTTTCTCCCTCCTCTCCCTCTGGTCGTTAATCAAGAAACAAAATCGATTTACGCTGGGAACAGCATACATTTTTTATAAAGTGGATGATGGAAGCACGAGTGTACCAAACCAAGGAATGGACACACTACCAAAAATCGACCTGTGCTGTATGCCAGCGCGCACACAAACGCGCGCCTCCATCTAATTGTGTACGTACCTTTTGTACTCAACGTGCTGCTCAAAACTGAGAGCGTCCACGCCAGTCTGCTCTATGACACCGGTGATAAGAGTAGAACAGGGTTGGCAAAGTTATTTTTCCTTTCCACCCAGACTCCCACTTTAAATTTGCTCATCATTCAAAGAGAGCATTTCGCCACTTGGAAAGGGCCGTTGTGAGTGCACACGACGTACGTGCTCACTAATCTACCGAAAGCAATCAAGGATAAGAATGCTGGAAAAGGCGGGTGGAATAGGTCGAATGCTTGTTCGAGTAGGTGGACACACATTCCTCCTCGTGACTCCAGTCTCCTGATCAGACAATTTGATTTGCACTGCAAAACAAACGTCGTTTTTCTGTCGTCTCTCGTTGAGAAAGGTGCACACACAACGGAAGGTGCGCCGACTCTCTGCCCATCTTACATACATCTTACATCAACCGCGCCGTCATCCCAGCCCAACTCGTAAATCATCATTACGATAACAAGAACGTCTTTTGAGCTGGTGCATGACATGAGCTCGCCAAGGCAACGCTAGCGTAACCTGATCAGAGGGCACCAAAAATAAACCTAAAATGATTGACTTGATTTATGATTATATTATACCCTTTTATTTTACGCACAAATAGAAATCCAATTTTTGCTATTAATATGGCATATTTCGAACAAATTGTGTACAAATTAAAAACTCGTTCCACTCAAAATAAATGAGAAACGGCGAGCAAAGAAATTTGGAATTTTCCAATTGTTGTAATGAGGGAGAATTGCTCTCAAAGTTACAAATTATTAGTATTTAGTATATTAGTTATGAAGCTGCAAACTTACATGTTCGCTGAACTTGTAATGAAAATGAGAGAAACGAAAAAACGATATTTGCAATTAAAAATAATGTCCCATTCCAACATATATGTCATAATACAAAAATTGGCGAGCGAAGGGAGTAGAAAATTTGGACTGCCCTTAAATGCGCCCCTGAAAGGCACGGAAAATGGAATTCGGAGTCTTGAGTTTTCTAGCTTGCTGATGTATTGAGTGGGTGCCTGCCTGGTTGCTGTGAGTCCTGCACCACCTCCACCAGCAGCAACTCCAGCAACGTTTTCACTGATTAGCGCCATATCCCAGTACTATTTGCCACGTGTGTTATTGAGCAAGAACTCCTTTCTTGCTGGCGGAAAATTGAGATGTGTGCTGGAGTTTGTTGATGTCCTTGTGTGGACGTGGTGGTTGCGATGCGAGTCCATCTTGTGTGCTACTCCTTGAAACCTCCCAGCTCTCTTCCTGTTCACAGCATGCCTCTCTAACAGTAGTAGGCGATCTATAATTTATTACAAGGTTTGGCCTGCCTGCATAGGAAATTACTCTTCGTCCTTGGAGTCCTCATTTCTGAGACCCTCTTCTCCCAGAGAACCAAGAAACTCCACTCTTCATTTCACTACTTTCACTCCTTCCCTTCCTATTATTATTAATTTTTTCGTGAATGGGAAACAGGAAAGTCTCCGACAAAATTTCAACTTTTCCACGCACAACTTTTTCCCATCGCACTTTAATGGTATGAGGAGCAGGAGTACATCTAGAAACACAAGTGGCAGCGGTGCTTCAACAGACTTGCTTTCTCTGTCTTCCCAGTTGACTCACTTTTTTCCGGTTGCAAGTGCGCTATCTACATTCGCCATGCCTTCCTTCTTTCGTCTTCGCGGGAGTGATGGAGAGGCAGCTTTTGACCACGATCTTGACGATGATGAGCATGGTGATGCCATTAGTCTTGTCTTGTGGTTTCCTTTTGCTTTTTTAACTACAAACTTTGCTTTAGAAACTTTTTCTCTTCCAAAGAAAAGAAACTTTTGGCTTGTTGTCGATTCCATGTTGCTGTTGGACGGGTCGGCTCCTCCTTGCTTCTCAGCTTTGCGCTCCATAAAAAGCAAATAAGTTGTCTCTCTCCCTCTGTATGGAGGATGGAACGGAGAGGGGAAAACTAGTTTCGGTTGCTCTTTCGGCCCCTAAGAGTAGCAATAAGTAATAGTGTTGAGAAAATGTGTTTCTCTGCTAGCCTTTTCCTATTTAGCCTTTCCTTTTCCTTAGACTATTTGTGTGTGTGTGTGCGTGCGCTTCTTGCTGCTTATTAGCTTAGATAAGAAGAAGGGAAATGGGAAAAAATTGGAAAGAGTTTGGAGAAGATAAAAAGGGAAGGAGGGAGAGGACGGAGGAAAATAATAAAGCACGAGGGGGACAAGGTGAAATCTCATTTCCTCCTCATTTTGCTCTCGCTCCCAAAAAAGATGGGATGGATGCGTTATTGTGGTACACTGTCAAGACGGCACAGACCACACACATGGACACATTTTGGACGGCGAGAAAAAGAAATAGATGCAGATCTGGTAAACAGGAAAGCAACGGAGCGAAACAAATGCAGCGGCAGCAACGAGAGAGCGAGGAGCCAAGCAGAAAGATAAGTTGTAGTTTTCTTCTCTGAAAGGAGGAGAAGCACAAGAAAATGGCCTGTTTCGCTGCGCTGGGCTGGGCACCATTTTTTCTCCTTTTTTCCAAAAACAACTTTCAACTGAATGAGAAAAGTCAAAAGGAGAACAGTTTACTCTTCTCCAACTCCCATTTCAGCTGGCGTGTGTGTGGTCGTGATTTATGCACAACTTTGTGGAAAGAGAGGAGGAGGCAGTGGCAGATGTACGTACACGTACATGCTACCAGCTCACCTCTTCCCAGCTGCGTGCACAGAAACATACTTCACCGCTGCACCACAGACTGCTGCTTCAGCTTCACAACGGTGTAGCGTCAAGGTGTGTGTGCGTGTCTCAGATAAATGGCACGAGTCAAACAAAAGCCCCTTCTTTCTTCCTCTCCCCAGCGCTCCTTGGCAAGAAAAAATCTTGATTGTGCTAGCACACTGAACAGAAGTAGGAAAAAGAAGAAACGAAATTGTTTCTCCATTATATTGTTGCTGTTGTTGTTGCTGTTACCTAGCTACGAAATTTGTTCGACTAGAAAAGCATGTAAGAAGAAGGCAATATGAGCATTATGGTAAGCGACGAATGGACTGCCAAGTCTGAGTCACTTTGTCATTTCTGCTGCTTCCTCTCCTATCTCTTGCCTCCCTCTGTGTGAGAACGCGTTACGCACAAGTAATCGGCAATCCAAACAGAGCACGTGAGGATGAAACAAGCATTTTCGAACACCAGTACGAATCTCTATCAATAAATAAATCTATTAGACAAAGAATAAAATGAGAATTTTATATTCTATTCTATAGAACTTGTATCAGGCACTGATTCTCGTAACGCCTTAACATTGGCGAGTTAAATTGCTCACGAGTGTTTATAATCAGTATGATGCGATGAGATTTAAGGGACTCATGTGAAAGTACATAGGTAGGGTAGTGGTGTACTTTCTAGCACAGCATAGAGCAAACATCAACGACTACCTACTCTGACGAATAGGGTAAGCTTCGCACGGTAGATTATCAAACAAACTACCTACACCGTTGGTTATCCACAAATAACTAAACATCAATGTTAACATATTAAATTTTAAACTGTTATCCAACCACTCACTTTCTTTTAAATTCTAATTAATCAAATTTCGACTTTCAAAAAATTTTACGAGTTTTTGAGCGTTTTCGTTTCTTTCAATTCGTATTTAATAACATTCCTACGAAAGGTCTCTCGTCAAAGTGCAAACATCTTTTTCAATATTTGACGGATTGGCATGAGTGAGCATTTAAAATGTTCATTAAATGATCCATAATAAAGTTAACAGTTTGGAATGTATCGACAAGCATTTAGGCTGGGTTTAAATGAAGGGACAAATGACTTGTTTGAATGACTGAACTTGGGTATGTAGAATCTATGCATGCACATCCCGTCTCATCAAACCCAGTATGAAGTGATACCGGGCTCTCAACTCGAGTAATTTTAAACAAATCTTGATGAAGTTACTCAAGTTCGGTGAGCCAGCCGTTGTGAGGTAGAGGCTGGAGCATCAAATCTCCAGTCGCTAAGGTCGCAGGTTCTAACAGCAAAACTAACAAAAAAGGTGGTACGCAGAAGAGTATTATGAGTGAGTGAGGTATGGGACACTTGCTGTGTCCTCTGTCTGTCTTCGTTGATATGATGTACTTTTCAGAATTTGCTTATCAATAGCAATTTTCATAGTTTCCATACTTGTGTATGAGGGAGAGACAGAAAAAGCACCACTTCGTATTTCGTAAAGAAGAGTCAATTGAAGAATTAAATTGAAATAATTAATTATATTTGCTAACTTATACTCCTTACTAAGTATGCGCAGCGTTTTTAGTGCTCAACTCAAGGTCTAAATTCTCTGCTTCCTTTTCTGCGAAAGCTGCTTTAATAAACAAAAATGTAAACGTGAAATTGAATTCTCAAAAAATTTCGAAGACTTTATGTTATTTCTAGTCTTTTGTGATGACGTCGCATGCAGACTTGCGTTCTATTTACTCATTGTCAGGATTGCACAGCCATAGCCCCAATTGACTAATTGCCGACTGAAAAGATTTGACAATTAGTGTCGTAAATTACGGTTCCCATCGTTACGCTTAGTTTCTAACGGCAACCTAAGTTCATGACCGAATTTTAATACGTCATTTCCATTCTCGACGTGAGTGCAAGATGCAACGAGGAATAAAATATGCATGCATTTTGATATAGACCGCTAATTGTCCAAAAACAATTGGATGTGTACAACCTGGACTCCTGAGGACGGCTTTTGAAACGATAAACGTTATGGCAGAAAATGACGGTTTATAATTAAACATTACATATCAACCGTCAGAAATATGCTTCAGAACGTGAGTGAGCACAGAAAAATAACTCAAATCACTGATCTCAAATTTAATAATCAATTATCATGAAATGAAGCTAGGCCCGGTAAGGGTACGCTCTTTAAAAACGAGTAATACTCTAGAATATAATTTGTATGGTATGTAGGTAGGGATATTGGTATAGCCACTTGGCACTATGAGAGTATTGCAAGTAAACTTCCTAGAATGAATAGTATTGTTCCTAGTGGCGAGCTTCGACAGTGACATCTGTAGAATCTGTAACTGTTTGGGAGAAATGGGGAAAAAGTTGATTCTTTGCTACAAAAATAGTTGACGTCGAAGCCTGCCAATAGAGATAAAACTATTGGTGCCACGAACTGTATGTTTGATATCATTTTTTATGTAGCAGGCCAAAGAAATTTGGGACACACCCGAGTCCTAGTAACACAGCAATGATAATTGGAGCTACAAAAAACCAGTTGGTGTCGTCGAGTGGTCGAACGTGCGGTTGTTAGAATGGGATAATATTCTGTGTGAATTGTTCTCCCTCACACTCACAATAATGGTAATACGGACAAGAGAAGCGGGCAGAATTGTGGGAAATGGTTCGGAAAATGATCATGGTGTTGTTGGAGATGATGACGACAATCCTCAAACGATTAGGATTAGAGTTTACTGCCCTTACTGGAAGGGGATGAAGGTGAAGCACGACACTGCTGCGGCAGCACTATCATACCGAACCAATGACTGGGATAATAGAGACAAGTGTGCTTTCTCCCTTTCTCGATTACTGCAGCAATGTACTGCCGACGATCATCATCTCATGTCACCATGATCATCATCAACCACCGTAAAATTTGTTGCGAAAATTCCGACTTTCGTCGCTGAAGTAGTTGAGCGGAGGAAGAAGAGAGCAGGAGGTAAAGAGAGGAAAAGGAGGAAACCCGGATTTCCTTTACTGGTGTCCTATTTGTTGCTGTTGCTGCTGCTGCGATACAATTGCTTACCAAAATTGAGTTTCATTTCCCTAATGGAATGGTCACGGAGCAGAGGAGATACAACGAAAGGGTTTGCGGTGGCACAGGAGCAGCCACATTCCACTGCACGTAAAGCAGCCGACACACACACCCACGCACTTGTATCACTGCAGACATGCATGTAGCTGTGTAGCTGTGTGTACGTACGCAAAAGTAGACATTGCTGGGCTGTGAGCAATCGGAAAATTGCTTCTTTCGTTACGCGCTTCAGCTATGATGCTGATAAGCTGAGAAGACTTAGGTGTGCAAAGCTACTGTTGTGGGAAATGGCGGAGTCGGAGTAGGGATGGTAGTATGGAATGTCACCGACATCGCTATAGCACTCACGAAGACAGAAAGGAGGGTCGTCAGTCATCATTAACACGTAGAATAGCAGTAGAATAGTAGGGTTTACATTACAATGAAGCATTCGGTTTATTTTTGAGTTGAAAGTGTGACTGGTTGAGAGAGATGTATCTGTGGTGTGTACTGCTCCCGCCACTGCGGCTCGATCGGTGACTGCTCCCTTTGCACTTAGCTGAAGGTAGAGCTGAGGCAAGGTGAGTCAAGAACTGGAAACTGAGGAACTTGCTCTGCGGAAGGCTCATAAGCCGCCATCGCATTAAGAAAATGGGCATCCATTTCTCGTGCCTCTTTTGCCCCAGGTAGCGTTGTAGGCTGCGTAGTGCGCACAGGGAAACATGCTGTTGTTCCTTTGGGTGAGCTCACAGTCCAACTGCTCATTGAGCACAGCTTCGTGTTCCCCTGTGTGTCAACTGCCAGTTGCAAATGCCCTCTAAAAGTCAACCATGCAGTGAGCTATGCCTGGGCAGCAGCAGACAAAATAAGGCAGTTTGCGAGAGAATTGACATTTTAACGATGCAGTGCTGGCTCAATCTCGCTCTCCATCTTTTTTGTGTAACAACAAGCTAATAGGTAGCATGTACTAACGTAATATGAGTTGATGTAATGACGCCATCAAGAAAAGCAAAAAGTTGGCAGTTTCCCGAGTGAGGATGAACGAGTGGGACAAGTCAGCGAGTGTTGCATTAGTGCTAGTGGCAGCAGCAGACTAAGGCAGTGAACATAACCACTAGTAATAATCATGATTTGCGGATAATTCATCGCCATCATTTCATCGCCGACAATTCATCGCCATCATTTCATCGCGAGCATTTCATCGCCTAAACTTTTCATCGCCTGGTCA
>JAHZMT010005074.1:0-16297 GCA_027743785.1 Sinhomidia bicolor
TAACCTTGCCTTTCCGCAAAAAATTATGCTATCACTTCGTTAAACATTAAATTTTTATGGAAAGGCAAGGTTAATTTTATATGCAATTTTTAAAGGCAAACTATCTGGCGTCATTCATGCAATACATGGAAACAGGAAATATTGATTTTGATTTATTTTCTTTGAGAATAATTGTACGACTTAAATGATAACCCACTCCATAATCTTCTTCTGTCACGCTTCAGCCTTATGAATTTAATACGTTCCCCTAACAGTACCTACATACATGCCAAATTGAACATTGAAAATTTACACGCACAACAAAGTTCTCATATTTTCTACAAAAAGGACTCATTGCAGTCGTCGTGTCACCAAGTTTTGTATTATTCTGTCTAATTTAACTCAAGCGTGAAGTAGCATAAAAAGAACTTGTCTGGCTGGACGGATTTACAATTCCTGTCATATAATTTTATTTATTATGCAGAGCGTAATAAAATAAGTACATAAAATGGTAACTTTTGTGAATCTTACTAAGAGGTAACCAGTGTTAGATGGTATGAACGATGTATTTGAAATTATTTCTTCTTTTAACCCATTTCATAGAACTCCTCTTCCCTTTATACTGTTTTTTGCCTTTGACGTTCTGTCCAAAATTAGGATTGATATCACGTTTCTAACAACATACCTACTAATTGAACTATACAGTCATTTATCAATCGAGCAACATTCACTACACCATATTTTTGGAACTGGTCCGTCATAAAAGTCTATTCTAACTACGTAACCCATTTTCATAGAAAATCAGATTGGATTGAAATTCCATCCGTATATTTTTCCGTCACATTGATTTCCTTTGTCCATTATACACAATTATTATTCTTGTTTTGTCGGGTGGAGCCTATTCTCTACGATTACCTACGTCAACGTATTTCAGTTGTAAACAATATTTTGACGTTATCCTTCAATCTGTAATTAGCACAATATTCCAACTAATCCTATAGTCACAATAAGAAAACCACAACTTGTGGCTGAGTCCTTAGCATATATATAGCATAAGGTAAACAAAGCATTTCGCATATATTTGGCAGCATTTTTAACAGCACACATAGAGCTCCAACAGAATTCCAATACGTGATGACAAAAAACCACATTTATAACACTTGTGTCGAACAATACCTATGAAAAAATGGACCATGCTACGAGGATTTTATTTTAATAACAACTAACAGTAGAAATTGGGGTTAAGCGAGCAGCAGATAAAGACAAGTGACGACAGCGCAGCAACATGTACAATTTGATAGCGTCTTCTAATTCTTACTTATTTCACACAATTAGTGACCAAACAATCAACTGACAATAATATAATCATATTGTTTGTGTGTAGTGGTGGTGCAGTCTTTTTATTATTGAAAATGCATGGTTTTACAAAGTTAAAATGCTGCATGATTCCTGCATTATAATTTTTTTTACACATAATGGTTTTCGACGCTCATTCCATGAGATTGTAAATAATATTGAAAACACCTCGTCTCTGCTGGAGTCTCCCGTTCGGGTACCTTATAAACTTTAAATGGAGCAAGGTACAACAACGTGTACTAATAGTAGCAGCAGCACAAGAGTTGTAGAAGCAATAGAAAAATCTTTGTAGGTAAGCGTAATAGCAGCATCTCTCGAAGAGAGAAACCCCGGATGAATATCGAAGTCATTACCATCACATTATTACAAACATACCAAGCACATTTGTTGAACATCTTTTTCCATCTCTCGTTTACTGACTGATGCTGTTTCTGTTACTGCTACCAATTCTCTCCTCCAAAAATTTTTTATTCCACAATCCACAATGACATTTGCTATATGCCTACAGTGCTGTTGGTGACGGTGGTTGAGAAATATTCCTCAAGAAGACAGTGAAACGGACGGACGGATCCAGTGGAAGAAGAGGAAAGATGGGGTGAAAAATACATCCAAATCCGGAGGAGAATAAGAGTAAAGAGAAAGCGAGAGAGAGAGAGACGGAAATGGCGATATGAGGGAAATACCTTTGAATACCTCAGCACTCCGAGAAGAGCATCAGCAGTAAACAACCAAGAAGCATCAACATATTATTTTTTCTTCTTGTTCTCTTCTTCTTCTTCATCTTCTCCACTTATTCTTCTTATGTGAGTTTTCTCTCTCTCCCTTTTTCTCTCTTAAACGACTTGATCATCATGCACTTCACTTATTTTTCGAGTATTTAAACGTTCACACTTCACACACATACAAAACACATATCTTTTTATTGCGCGTCTCTGTTTTTTTCATATCACCATCCGCACCGACCACCAACATTGGATTCCTCATTCTTTAATCTTCACCATCATCCATCCTGACCTGAAATGAAGTGTGTTGTGTGTGGATTATATTATTATTATGTCTATGCAATATGTCGTCGTGTGTGTAAAAATCTTTTCACCCAACGGAACCTTCAAGCAGTTGGACATCAGTATCTTGTAGGGTGAAAGCTGTTGTAGTAGTAAGTAGTAAAGTAGTAGTAAAAAAGAAAGTGACATTCCTGCATTTTTTCTACTTCTTCGTCTTCTCTTTTTCTTTCTCCTTTCCATTTTATTTCATTTCAATAAAGGGAGGCGTTCAGAAAATACATTCAAACGGGAGCGATGTCTCTTCATATTATTCAGTGTACCAGAAAATCCAAAAGAGCAACTTAAAAACATTCATACAATTACTACTAAATGAAAATATTTCTATTATGGTTTTAATTTATTTGCTGGAATTATTAAAATATCCCCAATTTAGAATTTTTAAGCTTCAAAATTAATTAAAAATACCAAAAATACCATTTCAAATTGAATAGTATCAAGTATTCTATACATTTGGTGAAAGTGAACGTGAGAATCTAATGTAAATAAACTTTAACTAATTTTATTTAAAACTTGAATTTATTTCACAAGAACTACCTACCTTTTATTTTGAGAAGTTTTTTTCTTATTTATTGAAATTGGTTACGCTGTCGTGCTACTATTGCCCTATTTGTCTTTATAAGTTTGTTCACATAAATAACGACCTCTTTTCACGGTCGACCTGTCAAAGTGTCAATGCTGCTCGTTTTGTGTCCTATTTCCTAAAGCATTTTTACAGTCTAGTCAAGTCAGAAGAAAAAGAAAAAAAGTGATAGTTGTGCTAAAAGAAAAGAAGTCGAACAAACTTTTAATAGGATTTCACATATATACGAATGTATTTTTGTAAGCTGTTGCGTGCGTAAAAGGTGAATGCGTACAGTTGAAAAAAAAACAAGAAAATTTTGGAAAAGGAAAGGCGGAGAAGATCCTTTTGTTCCCATGAATGTACCTTAATCCAGGTAAATAATCTCTTGTATTATGTCAATTACAGTAATGTAGTATGAATTTCGTGTCACAAAAATTGTGAATTTCTACAAAAATATTGAATGCATTGCATGACTTGTTTTATAGGTAGAGATACCGTCACATAATAGATATGTAATAATAATAGTAGTATACCTACTTACTTGTCGAATGTTAGTGAATATTATATGCGAAATCAAAGACGTTTTTTGTCAATTTGTACAAGACAGGTAGACGAGAAAGTATGTATGTACATATACTATTTTGCTTTATTTTTTGAACAATGTAAATAGATCAGCTCACTACTGGATTTCACATTTTTCTTTCAATTATTATTATTTTCAATGCAACAATTGACTTTCTTTTGTCATCTTTTGTACTTGACAGACAAAATACTTTTTTTTCTTTAAAAAATACTTCCTTTCTGTATTGTACCTAAAAGGATTGGAGAAGGGTTTAGTGCAGCAATATATTCATTTTTCTTTCTTCCTTTTTGTATGCAAGCTGTCTCCTTTTAAGTATTACTACTACCCTACATGCTTTGTTCGGTGTCTTGGCGGCTGCGATGGTGGTGGTGTGCGTCTCTTTCTCTTCTTGCTGGCTGGATGATTTTACCTTGATGATGATGGATTCATCCATGTAGATACACACATACATACTAATACCAGCAAATCAGAAGGAATTGCATTTTATAGGTACAAACACATTTTTTACACACTTGAATGGTTTCTTTTTTATTCATTTTCAGTCAACATCTAGTATGCCGGTGAGCATACGACCGTTGGTAAATCTATTTTAGAGGTATGCATTTAGCCACTGAGTATAAGCTTTATGTACACGTATTTTTTTTAAAAAAAAGCTAAATGCCTTGCAGTGGGAGCCTTAGTTCAATTTAATGTAGAACCCGCATGTTGACTACTCGATTTTTTTTCTTTTTCTTTCGAAATCTTAACCCCAGTTCAATAATATCTATAGGTAAGCCAATAACTTTCTTTTTATTTCTTGCCCATTCTCTAGCTCTGTTGCTTCTATATATGTATTTCATTCTTGTGAAAAAAGTTTATCCCTTTGCTGTGAACCAATTATCCTCTCCAACATGATAATAGTGTCTGCATGCTTGGCCTGCCTGCCTGACTGCCTACCTATTCCAATATCGAACAAAGCCCAAGTTACCACCGAAATGCCAACCCTCTAAGGAAGCAGATTGAATGCTAACAACTTAAATAAAAGTTTGCATTATGTGCCTTTTTTATGCTGAATACTCTATATTAAACCGTCGAGTACAAAAGTATAACAGGTGAACGTATATACGGTCCGGGTCCACAATAATTCACATACCTCTAGAGCACGTCGTGTTTTTGCAAACATCTTTTACTCAAATAACAGCTCTGTAGGTTTGTCGTGCATTAAGAAGTAGAAAATTAAATTACACGTTGTGGTTAGCTATATAGGTTGCTGCAATAATAATCACGTCATGATGTGCATATAAAGGTAGATATATGTTTAGAAGAGCGTGTGTAGTGAAGCAGTACTTGTTGGAATGCGATGTAATTCAGTACGAGTTGGTGAAAGCGTTGTATTGTTTAAATGTTGTACTTTTTGTACCCTTCTTTAGCAAGATTCACGTCTTATCATAAAAAAGAGTATAATATTGAAACAAGCATTTTATTTATCACTAATCAAGTAAAAGCAACATCCAAGTCAGGTAAAACAGCTAGAAAAGTCTGGTGACATATCCAGCAGGAAAAAGATTGTTTGACTTTAAAGAAAGGAAAAAGGATAAATCGCTTGTTAGTAATATGACTATCCTTTGTATTTCATACAGGTATACATACATGATGTATTTTGTTTTTTTGCTTTATTTGCTGAATGACCATCAAATGTCTCGCACAGAGATCCACGCGTTCACAGAAATTATCCAAATGTCACTATATTTTTGTGCAACTTTCTATATTGAAGGCTGCGTAAGTAAAGCGAATGACAGGCAGAGTAGAAATAAGCAAGAAATGGATTACGCAATGTTGTGTATTAAATGGATCACCGATTTTTAATTGTGCGCATTTACCAATAGGTAGATGTATATAATTAAAATATTTTCAACACAAAATACGGAATATGTACGTATTGCTATATACCAATATGATTTTTTTCATTTTGCCTCAAAACGCTTATTGCGATTGAGTGTATATATTACACACAGAGTGCTTTGATCCCAGTCCTGTTTACTGTATAACAAAAGATTTGCATGCATGGTTAAATAGGAAAATTATGTCTAGTTTCACTTCTGAGAGAAAATTGTCTGTGTTGTGTTTTGTAGAGCAAAAGGTGCACCTGTACCAGAGTGATATTACACATATAGAAACATTGTGATGAGGAGATTCATGATTGACTTGACAAACACGCAGTTCAGATTTCACGGGTAGTCCGTTTAAGCGTATTTTGCATTTGGCTGGAGGTAAAACGACTGTCAAAGTTAAATTCTTTGTGTGATTATGGCATTCAATATATGTATATCGTTACATCGGACGGAAAACTATTTTCCGTTGCTAGAAAATAAAAAACTATGAGTAAAATTGGGTCGGTTCGATAATCGTTACTAACAATTAAATGTGTAGGTACGTATAGGTATACATTTGCGTACATTTCAACTAAATGCTAAAACCCACGAAACAATCTTTAAAAAAAACTAAATCGAATCTAACATTCATGTGCTTGTCCTAGATATTTTTGCTATTTGCTGTTTTAATTCTTTAGTAAGTAAATTCATTTTTTCTTTTCACTTTAAGCAACCCTGTAAACAGATGCGCTCATTAACACTCAGAGAAAGTCATGTATAAAAATAAAAGAAGAATCCAAGCGAATTGTGCCAAACATATTATTGAACGCGTTCGTTGGCATTATTTTCATACAGACATTTTACATTTTGTGCTCTGTAGTGAGTTCTTCAGAAAGCCAGTGCTCTCTCCCCCTTTTACTTATGCATACTGCTCTCCAAGTTTTGCTTTATATGGCTAAATTCACGCTTGTTCATATTGTCGCTAAATTGTGCATGTAAGTAATTTTAATTGTTTTGGAAAACAATTTAAACATTCCTTGGGCATGTTTTTAAATTGTAGGCAGTACAAGTAGAATATATTTTTGCTTGCTACGCTTACGCAAAGCGGATGAGGTATCAGTTCGTATCACACATTTAATGGCATTGGCATTACACGACAAACAAGCTTCATTCCAAACTGTCTGGGGTTGAACGAGAGTGGAACAGAAATGTCCTAATTTTAAGTACGTGACTTGACTGGATTGCAAAGAAAATTATTTTCTGTACCGGAGCAAGTTGAAGAATCAACAACATTTCAGTAAAATATAATAATAGCCTGTGGTGATATTTCAGATTTTTACAGGCGACAGTAAATGGAATAACATTTTAAGCGTAAAGTTATGAAGCTTTATTTGATCGACCTTCTATTCAACGCCTACTTTTTTACAAGCTTATTTATTGCCAAACTTTAATCGTGTTAAATGTTGAACGTGTAGTGTGTAAATATGTTTACTGAATTGGGAGTAGTGCCTGTTGAATCTATAAAGCACACAAATAAATTATTTATTTTCACTTCTACTTCAAGTTACCTCCATGTATTTTTGTCAAACTTACTGACAAACAAATTTTTAGGAGAATAAAATAAATGCAAAAATAAAAATTCTACAATCTTTTTATCGTCCTTGTCAGCATTTTTTATGTTATTTTAAAGCAGTAAGTTGGCAGTGAGCGAGCATATCATCATGCTATAGTGTAGGTTTACAACTTACAACTTGTTAGCTTGTATGTATGCATGTTAGAGTAAGGTTTCCGGAGCAAGAAATTGATGTGTAAGTTAAGTTTATGCAGATGAGATCCTTTATGAAACTATATACGTTCCTATGCATCTTTTACAAATTTTCATGAATTTAATAACGGCTCTGTTTACTAAATTGAGACATTATAACCATTCAACAAAATTTTCACACACTTTGTGAAAACCGTCGGAAGCGTTCATTGCGATGCGATGCCGTGCAATTAGTGCAGTACAGTTCTTTTTTGATTCGTCTTTCGTCTGCTATAGTTTCAGCTTAATTAGAGTATGTGCATATTATACAAAAGTATGCAGTATAATCAAAGTAATGGTTGTTGACTAAGCTAAAAATTAATGGAACGTGAGCTGATTTGCATTTTGCATGCATGCATGTTTGTATATATTCTACTACTACTACTACAAAAAAGTCATTATGAGAAGGTTCCTTGATTCACAGGAGAAAGCAGAGGGGAAGAAAGTCATGAAAAATGAAATGAATACATTTATTCTTCCACATATTTTTTTTTTACCTTTTTGTCCCTCCTAATTTTCTAGCATCATCATGCCCAAGTTATACTTTTATTGTATGCACCTAATCTGATTACCAGCATTTTTGTGCATTTCATTTTACTGTCAATAAACCAAACCACAGCAGCAGTACAAACTGCAAAAATACCAAAATGAGAATTCCTGGAGCAATAATAAGAATATCCTTGAAACTTGCATAGAATTCCCTAATGGCAATTTTTTACATCCTTAATCTTTCTTTCTTTTTTTTCATGTTACCTGCTGGATTCAAGAGGATGTTAGCAAAGCATCTGCTCAGCCAACAGGAGAAAAACGATAGACGAAGAAACTGTACCCGGATATCTGTTTTTAGCTTTTGCGTTGTACAACCCGCCAAAATTTCGTCACCTTCTCTGAGAAAAGTTCTGTTTCCACAATTGTCAACACAGAACTTTCGCTATCACCTTGTTTCACAGATCACAATCATTTACATCTTTCGTGGCTATTACAAATATTGCGTTATCATAGTTTTTCGCAATTTTACAATACCACAATAATACAAATATGGACAGACAGACTTTTTACTAGCTGTAATAAATAACACGCGTGTTCATAAAAGCACTTTTCCTAAAAGAACAAACTTTGTTGCAACCTTAACCAAAAGCTGTTCCTAAGATGTCCAGAGTGGAACCAATCAAGGTCATTGAGAACCCTCTTTCGGGTGTCTCCACTGACGAGGATGAAATTGGGGAAAGTATTAACGAAGCAAGGATACCGTTGCTTCGACATTCCATCAAAAGACATTCTACACCGTCTACTGCCCCAACCCATCATGGTGGTGGCGTAGATACTACAGATAGACGTTCTACGTCCTCCACACAAATCGTTGGTGGTGGTATCATAAGCAATAATGATCCTTCATTATCGTCAGCAAATCCGAAAGCCGAAAGCGGAAGTGGCACTAATCCGACAAATCTCAATAATTCCTCAACTGCTACAGTAAATGGGAAGCGGACTGCTACAAGTGCAGGCATTTCACAATCTCAAAGTTTACAAATTTTAGGAAATCCACCAAATAAGACAACAGGTAAATACAAAATTCTAAATCATTAAGAAAAAACATTTTTACTAAAGATTTTGACTTTAAAAATACTTGTAAAACTCTCAATTACATGATTAGGTATTTTGTTAAGAATACAGCTATTAATACTTATAACTTTGTTACGTCAGTCTCTTCAGCTGTTTGTGCTCAGACTCCTGTACACTTCCTCCAATGAACTTGAAAATTTATAAATGTAATCCAACAGAATGAAGGAGTTCACTAGTTTTTAGTGGTAACTATACATGTTTGAAAATTCATATTCTACAGACAAAAGGCTAGAAACATGCATATTCGTACCCCAGTCGGGTAACCCTCAAGGGTTCTGTAACCATTATCGTATCGTAAACCCTTCTTATGACACCCACAAAGCACGAGTTATCTAGTACTTTTGTGTAACCTCTAACTCCGCAATAGCATAGGTAGCATAACATTTACATTGTTAGTTACGTAAGAAAGTATGATGTTCTCAAAGCAGCAACCGAAATCAAATATAATATTAGGCCCGCTTTTCCTTGAAATTGCAGCAATCTTCTTTGTCATCATCAGAATCGTGATCGGTGAAAGTATTGAAGATAATATGACTGGTTTTTTTGTGGTGGTGCTCTTGAAGCCTGACATGATGCATTCATTGAATTGACTTGGTCGATGCTTGAATAAATCCCCATTTTTTCCGTTCTCTACACAACTTGCCTATCTACAATAGAAAAGCACCTTAAGTCTTTTTTTACCTTCACCTGCAACTAGAGAAAACGATGATGTGCATGAGCAGGGTTGTTGTAGAGTGGAGTGAGGGTTGATTTTTTTAGCGGTGACTGGCTTTGAAGCATTATCATCATTGCTCTTCTTGGATCACTTGCACAAGTTCAAAAAGGAAAAATCCACCGCAGCAGCAACAAAGAAAAATACTTACAGCTATATGCATATACAGTAAGCTGCATTACTTGTTACATGCTTGAAACGTATAGCCTATGTACAGTATATTCAAAAGAAAATAAAAATATAAACACAACACCATACAAATGCTGAGCTCTTTTTTAGTATTTATTTATGAGAAAAAAGGAAAAGAATGGGCATAGTCAAGAAAGAACCGATTGTATTCTATTGAGAGAAATTGTAAAATCCTTTCACGATTTTAGCGAAACCACTTTCTCCTTCTTCGATTCCTTCCTCCTCTCTCTTCTTTTGCAATATGTATTTATGGAAGGATTTACCATATAAATCAGTTGACTTTTTTTTGTTGTTGGCAGCCATTCACTATCAACCTGCAAAAACGAGTTCAACTTTCGACATCTGATAATAATAATGCGTTAAAGCAAACCACACCACACAATAATATGATGATGGTAGTAGTATTGTCGACAGGCTGCAGCACAGTTCAATAGTTCATAAAATATAATAAGCGCATATTTTACAGGAGAAAATAAAAATGTGAAGGAGAAAAGTAGAGGATATTATGTTTCCTCTATAGAAGAATAGATACCATTTCAAAACAAAGCTTAATGCGTCAGAAAATAAAAATGAAAAGGTGAAACATGTTGCCAATTGCACGTCTCACCAATGCTAGTAAACTGCATGCCCTTTTATTGTCTCTTCTTATTAATGACATTTTGTATTGTCACTTTTTTGTAAAGTTTGCACAAAACAGGAAAGAGATGACAACAACAGCACAAGCGACGTGTTGAATGAAACGTGTGTAATGTAGTCTACTACGCCGACACATTCTCTATTCTCTTTTTGTCTTTTACTCGTGTTATGTATGTTGATCCTTTTTCAAAAGGCAGAAAAGTTGGGACCTACATACATCAATCAGTTATGAAAAGGGACATATTGACATGAAGTTCAGCGAATGTCTGATTGAGATAACACACTAAAATTTGTGTATATTTTTGTATAAAAGAAAAGGATACAATATGAGAAACTCGAACATCAACAAGATTATTTTCAATACTGCGTGCTTTCCCTGAAACAACCAATTAATTATTTATCAGGAAAACAGTATGTTTCCGGCGCTGGAACTTCTGGTCCCACCTCCGTCCATTCCCAAAGAAGTCCCTTGGGAAACGTGGTTGTTGTCAGTGATAAGGAAGGTGGGAACCCGACAAGTGGATACTTGCCAGCGGATCCTTTACTTATCAGAGATTCTTCTAGTTCTCTTCCTCCTGTCGCTTCCAGTCATCATCCCAGATCTAACTACCAAACCGGGTGTCTTCAAGATGATGGTTATTGTATAGCAGTTACTAAAAATCCCGAAGGTAAGAACACACAGCAACTTTTAAAGCTTCACTAGAAAAGATGTATAAAGTTTATTTTAAATTAGAGCATATTTGTAGATATATCCAAAACTTGATTTCAGATCTTATATTGCCTCTTCACAGGGCTTTTAAAATTTATTTTCAAAAAAGAAAAAATATTACAACATCTAGTAATATAACATGGGGAAAATCCTTGCACATCTTCAAATTTTCTTGTTATCATACGCGAAAGTAAACTTGAAGTCGACAGAAAGGTCAATAAAATATGAATTTTAAAATAAAAATTTGCTTTAAAGTTTGCAGTAAAAATTGTTTTTGCAAGGTTTATATTGTCATTTTTATCAACATGAAGTTCCCTTTTGTAATATTTGTATAAGATATATAAAATTAAAATATGTAGGTATATCATTATCGCTTTATCTTGGTAAATTTTGGTTGAAGAGAAAAGAAGTAAAAAAATATATTTTTTTTTATATAGGCAGAGTCTGCCTGACAGACTTAATGTTCCTACTCACCAAATTCAATAATAATATTGATCTCATCAAAATTATCTTTCAGTTTGTTTTTGTGCTCCTATATTATTATTAACTAAAAACAAACAAGCACAACCTTAAGCAGCGGCCGGACACGTAACTTCATGACAGCATATACTATACATGGATCGGTAGATAGTCATCTTCAAGATTCCGTCTAGTCTGTTACTGTACGTTATAATAAAGTAGTAAACAAATTGCTAGCCAGTTTGGAAGTAAAAAAGATAATAAGCTTTCTACTAATATGAAAACCTTCATTTGATTGTCAAATCATCCAAAAACACTTACTCTCCCCACTTGCGTTATCCTATGGTAGTTTCATATTTCTTATAACTTTCTTACTTTTGTCATGTATATTTAGCCATTTAGCAATAATTCCTATCATGTCTTATTGAGCACCATAAAACGTACGTTTTATACAATTCTACACATACTCAATATAAATTCTATTTGCCACTTACTTGTGACTTGGTAATATGCAATCCGCATTTTTTCGTCAGTCTAAATGCTTTCTCTTCTTTATTTGGCTGCGTTCATTTCCTCTTATAGGTTCACTGTCTCTCCCTCCCTCCCCTCCCTACATACTACTCACTCTTTGTTTTCCCCTTTTTTTGCTCCCCCTTTCTCTTTCTCTCTCTCTCTCTTTGCACTCCATTTTCATTTGACTGATAATGGGATGAAGAAGCAGAATATGAGATAGGTAATATAATAATATTGTGAAAATTTATGAAACGTGAGCGAGTTGTGGTGATGATAACTAAGCTATCATCATTCCATCGTCGTCCAGTCATCATCATCCACTTTTCTCTTGTTCCATATTCTCTTCCTAACTCTATCACTGGTAATGGGAAACATCAAAACAGAGTCATTTTGTGAGGCTGCTTCGAAGTATACATATACCTATGTGTGTGGTATTGAGTGAGTAAAGTTGTGAGAAAAAGAAAATAAGTCAAATAAGCACGAAAAAATATGTAATGATGGTGATGATGTGGCGACAAAATCCGCTGCTTGGTTGATAGTGTCCTGATGATGGCAGTGGATATGGCAAATGTGCCGTGTTTTGTGGTGAATTGAAAGATGATTATGGTGAAATACACGAAAAAAAAGTTTGATGAGGACTTCTCACGTACAAGTGCATATCATCACGTCTCATCTTCACTTTCTCCAATGGTACCATCACGGAACAACTAGAGATGACGATATGATGGGTAAAAGAGACAAATATTGGGAAGCCACACCAGCCTTACCGAGAGAATAGAATGATGGAGGACAAAGCATGGGCGACAGTTATTTCGTATTTTTTTGTCTGTATAGAGTGTTGACTACATAACAACGACGAGCAAACCAATACGACTGTCATTATGCTAAATGCTTTTATATGACTTGACTGTACTTACACATCTCTGTCTAAGACTTGCCCTGTTTGCATCCTTTGCTCTTTTTTATTCTATTTGCCCCGTTGTGGCTTGGTTGGTGGGGTTTTTTTTATTATTACTATTATTATTTTTGGGCTCACGTTGTCTCTTTATGGAGTGTTGGTTGAGTGGTGGTGTGGGGCGTGTTAAAAGAGTGAAAAAGAAGAAGGGTAACATGCAATGCGCTATTGCTTTCTCAAAGTTGTAAATAAATAGGGTATCGTCATAATCGTCATATTATCAAACTTTCCAGCGATGATCATTCTGATCTTGTGCTGTTGGTGAAGATTTGAGACTGGAGAGCATTTTGCTGTTGTCGACAACATGGAAAAATAAATAGGACTACTCAGGGAAAAAGACATGGAAAATGTGCTTTGCTAGACATATCGATGAAATATCTATAGACAAACATACAGATTTTTTCTCTCCTCTATTTTTCTGGTCGACCAGCTCGACATTTGATTTTGATCTGATCCTAATTCATCCATCCGTATATGAACGGGCTCTCTCTCTCCTTTCTCAAAAACTACTACGATATTAGTTTGCTCAATTTTTTGTATTCATTGCTGATTCTCTGTAGACATGTGGATGTACGGGTGAGGGTTTCTGCCAAGCATCCAATGAGAAATACCATAGTGGTTTTGGGATCATCATTATTATATGTACATATATACCAATGGGTAATGAATGAATGATGATATGTTAAAATGACGTTCTATTTGCTAGCATCAGTGCAGTAGTGGATCAGCTTAGCAAAGTTGAGTTTACATTTTTTTGAGAAATGTCGCATGAAAAAAAAATAATTTCGATTTTCATAATGCTTATAAATTCATGTACTATATTTGCCCATCTATGACTGCTTCTTGTGCTTGATATAACGTTACTTTTTACAAATTTTAAAGATAAAATTCAATTTTGGCTGATAAACTACATTTCTTGGGGATAATTTTTCAATTCGTTACGTTTTATTAGCTTATAAACAGCACACTTATAATACATATGCATACAATTTCAAGAAGCTCTAGCTAGATGTTATAAAAAAATTCCAGAAGGCAAGAAATTGAAATTTAATGTACCTTACGAGTTGCTAAATATAAAAATATACTATATGATATTTGCATTCTGTGAATTTCGTAATATTGGAATTCTTCAAGTGAAAGCTAATACGCTATAGCACGCAATTTTTAGAAGCTACAAGACATTTTGAACCTGATGACTTTTAAAAGATATTGGTTAGAAAATGACTTACATATAACAAGATCGATGTATGCATCATCAAAAATTGCCTGCTTTAATATAAGGAGATTAAAAGGTAGTCCTTGACCTCCGTGGTAAATTTAATGTTTTCTTCCGAATATGATATTATGATCGATATTACACAGCGAGATCGTACTATAATAAATAGAAATCTTAACACACTGACAGAAAAAGAACTTTGCAAATAATGGAAAGCAGCAGGCAATAAAAGACTGAATCGTAAAAGTAAATTAAGAAATAAATTCGACCAGAAATAAATACAACAGATTACAAATTTTTGAAATTTTTACAAATCAGCTTTATCTTATTATTGCCTAGACGGATGCACGCTGTATCATTTTTATATGTTAATTAAGGATGGGACAGAACAAAGTTTGTAAATTTAGACATTTCCAGCAAAATGGTGTGTAATGTGTTGTATTTATCTCTCTATATATTTAGTCTAATGAAGCAAAAGCAAGGGCAAAATCAGTGATTTTAGTTACCTGCCCTTTTTGCCAAAGAATGAGCTATTGATCAATCGCATTCTTGAAATGTTTTGATAATCAAGAAATGTATACTACTCTGACCGCAGTCTTCCCTTTACCTTGTTAATTTTCATCCGAAAATTATATAAAGTTTTTATTTGGTGCATCAAATGTTGTCAATTAGGGATACTAACCACAAATTCCAAGTTTGCCGTCTTCCTCAACTCAAGGACCCAACAAAATCACAAAAAGGGTTTATAATATACCGACTGCGGATACATTTTGTCTAATTTTTCCAAAACTTTGACAGCCTTCATCCAGGATGCCTCGAACAGAGTCTAATTTATTTTAGACTTGTTGACGGCATAAGTAAATAACTATTATGAAATCATTTGCTTCATTGCTTCTAATGCGTTTACGATTAAATCTGTCCTGTTCAATCTAAAAGCAATTTATTCTTTAATATTATTCATCTCAGCCAGATTGTGGTATAGATTAAAGCAAGCGATTACTAAAATGTATACATCCAAATTTCTAAATAGGCATAACATTTTTATGAGGATATAGGTATTATATAAAATTAAATTTCCGAAAATCACTTTTTACTTCCATTTTATTACATTTCTGTTATATATCGAAGGAAATTTCATTTAATTCCTTCATGCTCGTTTTCAAACTTTTGCAGATAAACGTTCCATTTCTTGTCTTCACAAATAGTTCATTTGACCATCATCACCATCCTTCTGTGAACAGTCACACATACAGATGTACTACTGATAATTTATATAAAGCTACAATATGCTGTACGTACATACTATATCAAATTATCTTATTTACACCGTTTTCAGTGCTCGTTATTTGTAAGTACAGCGATATTATTGTACTGACGGCTGTGCTAAAAGAAGTGTTTTGTTGGGAGAATGTCGTAAAAAATTTAAAAAGTTTGATTTCTCTTTGTAGGCATTACATCAAAAGTACAATACCTACATTGTAACATACAATATATGTAAACACATATAACGTTATTAATCAACATGGTGTAAAACATAGTACCTATACAAATGAAGTGACTTTTTGACAAATTGGTAGGCAAGAACATATGAATGGAACATAAAATTACGTTTATTTTACCTATATAATATGTAGGAATTTTATTTTTCGTGATAATAGTTGAGTTGGTCCAATGGTACGATCAGCACTACTGGGTGTCCTGTGAAAATGGCATGTCAGATTTGTTCTTAATAAGAACGCAATCGTCAAGGTGCTTATTCGTGCGTCTCCCATCAAACAAAGAGTAAAAAGCTAATTGTAGGGGAGAATATAAG
Organism: Sinhomidia bicolor; assembly: GCA_027743785.1. NCBI lineage: Eukaryota > Metazoa > Arthropoda > Collembola > Entomobryomorpha > Entomobryidae > Sinhomidia > Sinhomidia bicolor. The sequence goes on from JAHZMT010005074.1 coordinate 16,024, forward strand.
AGAGAAGAGCAGAGCGTCAATCGCGTGTCTAAGGATACAACTTCCACAATATTTTTTCTTTCTTGTAGGGTGTACTTTTGTAATATTACCAAAAATGTTCGTTTTTATGGGCCAAATTTCCGAAACACGGACCTTCACATTACACTTTCAAATATTTTACAAATTGATGGAAAATTCCCTTAAATCGATTAAATACATAATATAATTTTCTTTTTAATGTACTACCGCAATTGACAGGAACATTGGTAGATACGACCATAGTGAAAGTGAGTAG
>JAHZMT010005075.1:0-24436 GCA_027743785.1 Sinhomidia bicolor
ATTCAGAATTCAGAATTCAGACAAATTCTCTCCGCTCCCTCACTCCCTCACTTCCTATCTTGTATTTTTATAATGTGACTCGGTCACATAATAAAGAGGCTTGATTTGGTGGTGGTGGGGAAGCTGTTGTTGTTGCTACGCAGAATTGTAAATGTCTTTGTTCGCTAGCGTTCACTTATTCCATTCTTATAAAAGGAAGCATTCTAGCAGAAGCAGCAACACACTTTTCCCCTTTTTTAGCTTCATAAACCGTAGTAATGGCCTAAAAATTGAATGAGCTAAGCTGACACATGACATGTAAATTCTGTTCGTAACAAAAAAAATTACTGATTTCAAATAATAATAATAATAATTATTGTTGAATATTAATGGAAACTTGTTTTTGTAATTTGTACCATGGTTTCTTGTAAACGGTAGCAGGGAATGCCAATTCTATTACTTTTCTTACTACTCGCTTGCACTAACCATAACCGCTTGCTTAAACTTTTGAAGGACGTTTTATATAGCATTTCCTTATATTAAGTTTTTTTCTTACCTTCTAGTATGTGAAAAACAGCACATTTTGCTCGTGTGTGCCTGGCAATTACGAATGGATGGAGTAACCACCGCGATCCGAAATGTTCATCTTGGTATTGTTCCGTAATAATAATGCTCTTGGCATTTCTTCAACTGTTGAGGATGAATTCAATGAAAATCCCACTTGATGTGCTTTCATAATTCCGTAATGTGCTTCTGCATGGGACACTGAAGGACAGATGAGAAGATTATGATGAAATTTTAAATCCATTGTAGTAACAGACAGCAGTATCTGTGGCGCAATATATGTTATTTTTATATAGTTTTTTAATAAATGGAAACGAAATCACGTTGCACGAACAAATCCTCCAAATATCCTTATCGGTGGTTACATGACGATGATGAAATGAATGTAACTGGGTTTTGTAGAATTTGACGACGACAAGTGTAATGTTAAAACGCAGCTTGCAGCAGCGTCTTTCGAAATATTCTACATATACTTGCTTACATACAAATTGGTTCACTATTTCACATTCACATATAATAACTACACATTCCTAGTTAGTTATCACTCCCTTTTTCACTCAGTGTCAAATTATTACTATTTGTTTTTTTTATTATTTCACTGTTCCCACCAGAACATAAGAGTAAGCGTAAAATTGTCTACTCAAATATTCCTTTTGTTTCCCAACTATAATGTTAATAATAACAATTAATATTGCCTACAAGTTCCAAAAGTTACCCCCTAGAAAATCTCAAAAAAGAACGAATTAATATGTGTACCTTTAAAAAAATACATATACACATGTTGAGATAAATCAAGAAAAATGGATACACTATAAATCTATATTACGGAATGATAATGATCATTGGCAAATTGCAACATTTCTAATTTCTTGTTATCCGTTCCATGTGCTGTAACATATCTTCGGGAGTTATAACAATATATAATAACAACAATAGTAATAATAATTACATCAATAATCATCGCCACATCAAAAGCTTTTAGATAAATTACAAGTAAATAATAAGAGTTTTGATCAAGCTCCATAATTATGTAAAGTTATGCGCTAAAACGTGGAGATCTCCCATGACGTACCACCTGTGCACCTTCGTCACCATTGTAACCAAAACATTTTAAAGTATGAAGAACTAAAGCATGAGCCATATAATATTGTTTTTATCCTTATATCGTTTTCTGAATATAATAATGTTTTGATTGAGACAATTCAAATAATGGACAACTGAGTTAGTAGCCATATTTTTTGGAGGACTAGGAACATTTCTGTTTGCATCCGCGGTAAAAATAGTAGTGGTCAAATACCAAGTATTTTTTGTTTGTATGAACGAAAGTGATGATGATGATAATTCATGACGAATGTATTGGTGACGATCAGTGTAATAGATAGTAAGTAGTAGTAGTAGTAATAATAATATAATAGTTTGTCAAAAAATTGATTTAGTAGCAGCAATAGTAATTTTCTGTTTATGTTTCTTATTAAATTCTATACACTACATAATAGAATATCATAATAATAAGTGAATGATAAATTGATGTGAAGTTGTAACATTATTATAACATATTTAGCTAACTATTATCAATCATTATATTATCATTATTATTATGCTTAAAGTTTATGCTCATATTATCAGTATTATTATTATTATTATTACTATTATGTACTGTGAAGTAGAAGTAATTCATACTGTAGTGTCCAAACTGATTTCTAAGTACAATAATAATTATATCATTTTTACAAACTGATCCGATGACGACGACGAAGTTAAAGAATATATGTATGTATGTGTGTGTATATATATACTCATCTATTATATATATACGTTAAGTTTACACATGATCTTTAGAGTCTGTTTTCAGGTGGGAACAGCACGTGTTACAGTTTTTACAACTAGCTATTATATTATTATTAGTGTTTTCTTAATTGTAGATGAGGGCTCGGTCCACCTTGTCACTTGTCAACACTATGACGCTGCTTACGTATAATTATTGTAAAGCTATTTACTTACAACTCTCTCAGAGTTAATTATATTACCCTAACATTATTACAATATTAACATTTTTCTTTTATCCGGTTCTTTGCCTATCTAATGTATTGCCTATCTCTGTACATTTACGCCAAGAAACCGTTTAAACACACAGTATATTACAATCATATTTTTTATATATTATTTATAGATGCATCTGAAATGTACAGCCAAACCACAGACGATGACACCGCAAAAATAAGTAACTGAAAAATTGCTGTTGACTACGATTTTGTTGGTGAAAAAATGAATATACACGACGATTAAATGATAGTAGTAGTAGTAGTAGTAGTAGTAGCGACGATTTTGTATGATCAATTAAGAATATACCTACAGAGAATTGATAATTATTTAATAATAGTATCGACAACACTTTCTTTATAGTTCATCTGTCCCTGTTCGTTGTGTTGCAGCAACTACGATACCGTACTGGTTTATCCCTTAACTCAGATAATTGTAACGATAATTATTATATTAAGAGGTATGTATTGTATAACAACTTTTTATAAGAGTTATTTGTGCTAATTTGTATGCTGGTGGTGGTATGCAGATTTTGATGATTTTGGTTTGTCAAGTTGTCCTTTGAGTACACACCATTCACACGTAGTTAACACAGAGCTCATCAAGACGACGACGAGTAGTAGAAAAAACAATGATGATGAGCTTGGTTTTAATTTGTCACGTGATATATTTCTATTAACGTTGTAATAATAATTAATATTTTTGAGGTTTACTGTCCATATTTTTGTAACACAACAGACGAACAGAGCAGAACTGCAGCAGACGAGACTAGGCTCTGCTTGTTATTTGAAGTTATTTGAGTCGTTTTGAAGATAATCAATGTTGATGACGTTGGGAGTGATGTTGTCGTTTGCTGGATTAGTTTAGTAGCGAAGTAACGTGAGCTTGTTTTTCAACAAAACTGGTAATATTTTTTCTTGTTGCAACAACGTTTACATGTGTGGGTAGTGTGGATATCTTTAGACTTTGGATATCTAAAAGTGTTACTTAGATGCTCATGTTCCTTGACAAAGTTTATGCACAAGTAGTACTTTTACTGCATAAAATAATCCGGATGTTCAGGGTCTTTCTCGAACCTTTTGGCTTCTTCTTGCATGCTCTCTTTTATTTTGAGAATGGCAGCAGACTCATTTTGCTCCTGTGATATACAACAGAAGAAATGAGCAGGGATCAGTATGGTTACAGTTGGGCGGCATCAATTTTCATTTTTTCGAACACAACATCAACTACAATTTTTGACAGCTACTCTACGCTTAGCTAGCTAACGCTTTAGGGCATCATTACATTTTCAGGAGGTCCTCCAAAGCCACCCAGATTGTACTCGTTTATCGATGAGCCTCCATCATCGCGAGGTGTTCCTGGCCCGTTTGCTGGTGAGTTCTTCATGTCCATACCGTCACCGTTCATTACAGGTGTCATTCCGGGTCCTAACGGAGCCATAGGTCCTCCTTCGGGGCCACCGGACATAGGAAATTCCTGAAGAAAATACGTGAATCGACAATGTACACTCGTGCATTCATGCATTTTATACCAAGAAAACGACACAACTTGCAACACCCCCAACAACATATTTTTCCATTTGAATGCAAAACTTACTCCTGAAAGAGATCCACCAGGAACTGGTTTCATCATTCCATACATATTTTCACCGCCTGAACTAGACGAATCTGTTCATAACAGAATCTTATTAAAAAATATTTTTAACACAACTCTGATATTTTACTATATCCATTCGATTTGAATTAATTTAACCTTGAGGACTGGGCATTATCGGTGTTCCAGGACCTGGCGGTCCTGCTGAACCCGGTGGACCTCCATAATTACCAGGTGACGAGGAATTGTAATTCATAGGCTGTGTGAAAGAGTATATGTTCTATATCAATAATTGTGAGTCAACACGTAATTAAGCTACATGACAAAATTTGACGCATCTCCGTAATAGCGCTACTTACTGCTGATGTATTTGGTGGCCATTGTGGTCTTCCAGGTCCGGCCATTGACATTGGTGGCATACCGGGTCCTCCCGGTGGGCCAGGTGGAGGACCTCTCATACCGGGGCCTGGACCATAGGATGGACCTAATGGACCCATTCCCGGGCGCGGGGGTGTCATACGTGGTCCCATTGGAGCCATTCCTCCGGGTCCTATATATTAGGAATTGAATAGCCCAAAAAATTTCATTATTCAACGGTGTCTTGAAAATTTGGCATCATAAAAGCTCACCAACACAAAAACATTTTGCAGACGGAGACACAATGGGGCAAGATAAAAAAGTAACTTCTGAGATTCAAAAGCATTGTAACATGTACTATTTTAGATATAAATAGTATATAGACATAATATATAAAATATATATATGTAGCTAGTATATTATATAGTATATAATATTTTATGATATGTATGTATGTAGATATCAAAAACTTTTCTTTATAAAAAATCCCATGAATTAACGTGCAACAGACACAAAAAAGCAAGCAAACAAACAGAACCTTTGAAGTGTAATTCATACCTTGCCATGCCACAAAGTCCCCGCCTTCCCCTAAGAATCGTTCATCAAACAGCAGCATTCATAGTTCAATGTTACATAATAATTAGAAAGAAAAAAGGTATCAAAATTCCTAAGAGAGAGACAGAGTAACAACAACGGCTAGAAATTTTCCTTGGTTGGTATCTAATTATTATTAAATATCGTGTAATTAAATAATTACGAATTATAATTTCATAAATTTACAAAACTTTTCTGTGCAATATTGTCGATTAAGTGTTTAATGTTTTTAAAATGTAAATTGTGTAAGTCTATTAATAAAATGCTTCGTGAATTTTGGCCCTGATAGAATGTTTTCTTCTTCTTTTCATTTCAATAAGACTCCCAGAAAGAACCATCGACTTAAAATGCAAGCTCAATGTGAAGTAGTTATCACGTGTACTAGCAAGATGGAAGAAAAAATGACTATTGATAGTATTTTATGAGAGTTCCAACTATATTAAATACTTGCCTTGTCTATTAGGATCCATTTGTCCCGGCATCATCGGCTGCCCAGGAGGCTAAAATTGCAAACACAAATAATAAAGCTTGTTGGCAATAACTAGGCAGGTTAAACGAATACCGCACGCGTTTTCAACACTTACTCCATTGAAGTCACTACCCATTTGAGGTAATCTTACACCAGGCCTTGGTCCACCTGGGGGATATCTGGGACCCATGAAAGGCTACAAAGTATGAAAATGATTTTAATAGTTGTCAAATATGGAAATTTGTTGCACCGTTGTAAATTGATTAGTAAAATGTTTAATTTTTTGAGAAATGCTATTTTTACTTGATTTGATAACATTTGTGGAGGAGGTGGCTGGGAATGTGGGGATGGCTGAGATGATGGATGATTTGGTGGTGATGGTCTCATGGTAGAATTCTGGAAAAATAGACATTTCCATATTATTCATTGTAATGCGTGAAATGAATACTCGTAGTAGCAAAATGTCTTTCCACAAACAAAACTTACAGGGAAAAATCCAGGACCCATTGGTCCACCAGGCATACCATCACTAGGGGGCATTTGACCCATTGGGCTTGGCGCAGGTCCGGAATTCTGCTTAAATTTCCAAATTTGAAAAATTAAAACATCTTGCTTTGGACAATGCAGCCTAAAACATTTGAATTGTTGAAAGTGTAACTTACGTGTGCAATGCCATTGACGCCATACCCTGAATTTACAAAACCCTGGAAAAATTCACATGCATAATTTTAATACAATTGTATCACAAGGAAAACCCGTGTAGTCTGCCAGAAACAATTTCATTATTAATAAATTACACTCCAGTAGACACCCATAATTTTGCGTTGATAATACAAAACTTTTACTGTTAAAACCAAAAGCAATTTTGAAAAACATTTAATTCAATGCTTCCAGTAAGAAACATTCACAATCGACTTACCACCACCACGAATGTAAAAATCCCGGCGGTTCTCCTAATGTAATATTTTTCTCCCATCGGATCTATTTGAAAATGATAGAAGAACGCTTATTAGCTTTCAAGTTTAATCCACGCTACGTATTCAATTACAAGTAAACTCTAAATTTGACTGCTACACGACAACTTGTAGTCACCACGACGTAAGCATATGCACAACTGATTTTCCTGATCGTAATTTTTGGTCATTTAACAAAAATTAACACTTACCTCGGAAAGGAATGTTTGGGCGGCTTTCTGTGCTCCTACGTGAAGCAGATATTCATACACGTACAAGGCTAGCCTATAAAGCAGATTATAAAAATGAAGATTAAAACTTTAGAAATGAAGACGTTATCAACTTTATGACACTCTTTTGAGGAACAAGCAAGAATAGATATACTCATGTAGTTTACGCGATAATTCATGACTACTTTTAAGATAACGATGACAACTGGTATGTCAAACACATGACACAATTATGTACATGGTATCGGTATCAAGACAGTAGCTGCGGTTCTTGCCGCACATTTACAAATTTAGCTTAAAGAAGCCATAATTATAACTACAATCAACCACTCACTTTTCTCTCGCCTGTGCGTCCGAGGGGACAGTTGAACTTTTCCCCTTGGCATACATTGTAGAAGATGGGTTGGCTTCCGTAAAACTCTTTGGGGCGACAATTTTTCCTGATTTAAAGAAACTGTCTATTCCAAAATCAACAAAAATATTCTACTTCAAGAAGCCCAAAATCGAGGGGATGACCGAATTTTCACCTCCAATCTTTCCCAACATTAACAAAATTGCTAACAGACAACATGTAAAAAAAATTAAGAGTTATGCACTAGCAGCTCTCACAAAAACCAATCAACGGCATGCCGTTGCTGCTGGCGTTTCCTTTACATGTGTAACAACCACACCGCCAATCAATCCATTTCCTCTTTATTCACTAGTCACAATACTCCAATCAATACAAATCACACACCGACAAAATAAAAAAATACATATACTCTACCGAGAAAATTGTAACATACAAACTATTAAACTGTTGCACACGAGATATTCTCACATTCTTACAAACTCTATCAGTCTTCTTCCCTTTTAAATATAAAATGTATAATATTCCAATTACTCACTTTCTACTACAATTACTATTATTTATTTACTGTTTTTTTAAAAAATCAAACAATGTTGAACTTCATTGAAGAAACAAGTGAACAAATTTTTTTATCTCTCTGTCTCTCTCTCTCCTTTTCTTTCAGTTCCTTAACTTTCCGTCTGTAGTTTGTAAGTATAACTTACTTACTGTTATACTCCATTATGATCATTATTATTCAACTGTTCCACTAATCACAATCAGCAGTTGATGATGATGATGTCGCTTGTACTCATAGTAAATGTAGTAGTAGTAGTAGTAGCGGTGGTGGCAGTAGTTGTGGTAAAATTGTATATATTCTCTTCTCTTTTTTACAGTACATCAAAAACCTCTCTTATCATAATAATGATAATGCCTTTGCTGATGGTGATGATGCTTGCTTGCTGGCAGTATGGAGCAGTATCTGAATAGCTGTATTGAAGAATTGGTTGGTGGTGGCGGTGGTGGTGGTGGTGGAGGTAGAAGAGCTGCTTACTTGTTTAGCTCCTTGTGTTACCTCTCTACTTACTACGCTTACCATTCTGCCATTATTATCTTATTTTTCCCCTTTCGTTGCTTGCTTTACTTTACCGTCATAGCTTTTGTCAGTCTTCCTCCTCGTCTCTGCTCTCTCCTCTCGCTACTTACATACTTTTTGTAGAAAAATTTGTACATCTAAAGCAAAGCACTAATGAATGTTGGTGGTGGTGGCGGTGGGGAAGAAGATGATGGTGATGACGGCGATGCTCGCTACGAATTCTCTGTCCGCTTGCTCCTCTTCTGTCTGTCTACCATAATAATATCATGGTCATGATGATGATGATCATCATCATCATGATCGTGTTATGAGAAGATGCTTTTATATATTTTGTATTTTACTTTACAATTTTTCCTCTTGCTTGCTACTGCTGCTGCTGCCCTGTGTTTGTTGTAAGTTTGTACATATTTTTTTCTCTCTCTATAAAGAACAACTCCAACCAACTCTCTGCTTCGCTTTTCTCATCTCACAGCATTTTCAACCAAGTTTTGCTTGCTTTACTTACTGAATGAGAACGCAACACGGCTACTAGTACATAACACACAAGCTTTATGGGAAATAAAATGTGTTGAGAAATGTAATACGATGCAAAAGTAAGAAAAGGTACGTACGTACTACGTACTACTTTTATTTGTATGTACGTGTAGTGCATGGAAGCTAGGCAGGCATGCATAGGCAGCGGCAGCCGATGCGATGTTGTTGATGTTGACGAGGTTGATGGTGATGATTTTGAATATATCTTCGTTCGTGTGTAGTAGTAATGCTGTGCTCAGTGATTTTTTAACATTTGCACACGCACGTATTTACTTGCATATCCTAATATCATGAGTAAGGTAGGCACACAGGGACGATATGATAGAGTGAGAGAGAGAGAAAAAAAAGAAAAAAAATTCTCCGCTTTCAATATTTTCTGCTGTTCTGCCGTCCATGTCTACCTTTTTTTTTTTGTAGCAAAAAAATATTGTATTGGAAGAGAATCTCCGAAGAAAATATGGTAGCAGAACACAGAATAGAAAGGGTATTCAACGTACGTTTATTCAAATGCATTGTGTAAGTTTATCATGATAAGATAAAAAAAATTTGCCGGTAGAATCGAAATATTGAAGGAGCGTACATGTCAATGAATAAGCGGCAGGACTCGCAGGACCTCTGATTTTTCTGTCAGTAACCATTATTCGGAGAAATCGGAGACAGACATTAGTAGTTTTTAGCTACTGTATCTAGTCACTAGTACTGTACGATTAGAAATGCTTTGTTTACAAAAATCTTGGACATGCCTTTAAAGATCTTTGTTCTTTTATTAGGTTGCATATATACATTGCGTCAAAACGCTTTTCTCAATTTGGCTCACCAGTTGCAGTTATTCGGCTGCTACAACTTTCCTTATTGAATTTAAACAATCTTTTTAATGTAGCACATTATTTACTGTCTTTATTCAGTAACAAGAAACCGATGACGACTAAAAAACTATTAAATTTTGGAACAAGAAGCGTTTGAGCTATATGTACATTACATTTAACTTCGAAAATCTTAACACGTATGGCGCATTTGTTTTACGTTTACTTTTTCATTTCACCTGGCTTGTCTTCTTCAAAGTATATCATTTTGTAATACAAAACTTGTGCCAAGGTTGTAGAAATTGCATTCCATCATAGAAGCAAGTAGACAGACAGACGACAAAATCACCATGAAACCTTACGCTGCTACTTAACATTCTTTTCGTGTGTGTACATGCAAGTGTAAGTAAGTGGGTGCATTTGCCTTATGTGGTTATGGCGGTGAAGTAGATAATGCAAAGTTGAGTTTACCTATCTACCTACCTATATACTAGTATAAAATATCTTCTGAAATGTTGCGTTTTCCTTGGTTCGGCTCTGGCAATGAGTGAGTTTCTAATGTTTAGTAGCAGCCAGCACAGTGTTTGCTTGCTTGCTTGCTTGTTCTCGTTTTGTGGAGAAAAGGGGGAAGAATTATTTCTCAGCTTGGTTCAGTCAGGCAGGCAACCTTACTGCTGATAACAAAGTCAGTTATTACGCAAGTATCCCCAAAATGTATTCTCGTGTCATACTATCATTTCATCCCTACTGATTCGTCTCTGTTCTCCCCATATGTGGAGTTTAGTCAGTTATGCTGCACATTTTGTAGAAAAATACCTCATACCTTCATAAAATATGTTGGATTGCATGAGTGCTCACTAGCGTAACATCTATAAAGGTGTTTATTATTGGGTTTGAAGGGAATAGCGTTAGCGCTGTTGCATCTTGAAAATTTTGCTTCTGCTGCTGTTTATTTGCTGCATGCTAAGCTGATTTGCTGCGTTAATTATTTTCCTAACCTTCAGCCATCAGGGCAGAGAGTTAATAAAAATGGAAACAAATTAATCCAAAATCAAAATTGAAGATTTGAAAAGAATACAAAAATCAAGTATATTATACTAATAACGTCAATTTTGTACCAAATAACTTGCAAATATGCAAGTTTCGTAACATTATTATCAACCAGCTTCGACTTTTTGCTGGCACTCACAAGCATACAGGGACAGGGTTTATAAATCTATGTACATACATATATGCATACTGCAAACACGAATTTTATCCAACTTGGTCATGCTACGAATAAATACGTCGCTGATAACAATGATAAATACAGCTGTAAATGACATTGATAACCATCATATTTGCAGTAGCAGGTGCAATGAATAGAATTCTCATTTCATTCATTTTTGTCAATATTGCAACAACTTCGAGGATCGCTTGACTTTAACTACTGACTAATGCATTTTTTCAACGGAGATGGTATGTTTTGTTTTGCAAAGCAACAAAAATTCCCTCAATCTCATGGTTTTTATTGACAATGAATGTGGAAATTTGTAAAAGTTTCCTCCTGACCAGAAGCCCCATCGTCACACGACTTCAAACCAAATAGGATAAGAAATGCGTTTAAGATATTTTCTACAAATGGATGTGCAGACAAACAGGCTAAATTCAGCACGTGTTGGAAACGGCGTCAACAGGAACGTGATAAAACGGAAAGTGAAGGATGCCTTTTTGTATACAAGAAAAGGATCCCTTTTTTAAAGCAGTAGTTGGCACTGTCTGTCATTCTCTACACAGTACAAAATAATGTGCTCCTTCTTGTTCCCCTAACTATGTATATATAGTGCGATCTACTCACGTCAGTGTCAATAGCTCATGTAAAAAAACCAGCTCCACTTTACTTTTACACATTCTCTTATAATCGCATGTATGCGATCGCTGCTGCGTGCTATACTTTTGAGACCACGCAACTACATAATATATTGATGACGACGACACCAGCAAAACAAAACCACCAAGACTACTACTACCACCACTGCCAACCGTTGTTGCAACTTGCAACCGTGGAACATACTACTTCGAACTTGTGTTATATGGTAGCAGTACGTAACAATAATAATAATAGCCATTCGTAATAATAACCCCAGTAAACCGTTGGCGTTCAGTACTTGCATATGCACTGCTCTCCATTCTCTCCTTCAATCTCAACTCTTGCGTTCATGTATTATATTCTGTTTCCTTTCATGATCCTCGCTCCTCACTACTAGTTTGTCGTACAATAGTAAGTAGACTATGTGAGTTGCATGGTTTTTTAAGAAACATCCTTTCTGCTTCAATAATACAATGAGCTAGAAACAGTATAATATGCCAGATAGAGGGGCCAACTAGAATGAGTGAGAAAAAGAGTTTAAATATGGCAAGCTAAGTATCATCATAAGTGAGTGTTGAATTTTCATGCAGGCATAATGAAGGTTGCATACATAATGTAAGTGTATGAATGAAGGAGGTTAAAATGCAAGTTAGAAGAACAACGCTGTTCTCCGTTGGTCGGGTCACTAGTTTACGGTTTTTAGCTGACTTCTCTATATATATTTTATTCGACTTGCTAACTAAAATCATGATTTTTCTCTCTACTTCTCTCTCTCTCTACTAATAACTCAAATGCTCTGCACACTAAAAATGTATACTATGCATATATTATGCAACTAGATATAATGTAAAATTTTGATCAAGTACAACTTTGAAATAAAATCATTATTAGTAGCATCACCCCTCCTGCTTTACATGCCGCTATAACCTCAGACGCCATACCAATATCAGTTTGTATACAACCCCCACAGAACTTCAGGAAAGTTAGTTACAAAGTCATAGCATAAAGCAATAATCATAATAAATTCTACATTTTCAGCGTAAAGTAAGATGCAAAAGATATTTTAAAATAAATCTATTCAGCTCTTAAAGTCAATATTGAGGAGTACTGCAGTATTACTACTAGCTTGGTATGTTGGTGTGTAATGTACCGTCGTCGTATCCCAAAAAATAACTTGAATCCTGTTGATCCAACTAAAATCGGATGGGGGAAATATTTACTCAGACAAGACAGTGCAGTCTTACGTACTTTAGACACCACAATAAGGTATGTTGAATTTCAGAGTGACTACGACTCTGAAAAAATCAGATTTTTGGACTTGCCACAGTACACGAATACGGTAAAACATGAAATTCAATGAATGAAAGGGATAAGCGTAAAGAAACTAGAACGGTTTTATATTTTCATGCATTTATATACACACACAAAAAAGAACTTGTGTGTTATGTGCACAAACGCTATATGTGACGAAAAAGTTGGATTCTTGGTCATACAATGATTACACAATACCAACACCACCACATTGCATTGAACACTATTCTTCTGTCTGAGCTGTGAACAGCGTTATTTCCTTGGTTCCGTACTGGGTTCACGTTTGCAAGCGCAATTGTATGCGGCGACAATTTCATATGAATATTTTGGAAGCACTTTTGCTACATTTTTTTTTCATTTTATTTATGAAATTGTATATACTTTTTGTTCTACGCATATACACTCATGTATTGTGGCACATGATTATACCTGAATTTTTCTGGATATGGACAAAATTTCATGTTCACTTTTGCGATGTAAGTTCAATGTCTATGAACAGAATGAGACATGACATTGACGTGTACACGTATGTGTCATCCTTCTTGTAATAATGTGGAATTAGTATTGGTATACCAAGCAGAAGAGAACAATTACTGCCAATGCTGTAGTAAAAATGGAGTTTTTTTACCCTCATATTCTGTCAATAAATTTGTCTTGCCTAAAATATAATACACCACAACGACAATGATAGCTGCGGTGGTGGTGTGACATCGCAGTTAAGTTCACCAGCTTTTTTATGAAATAAATTCAAGACATTTTCATATTACAATACGGGAAAATTATGCAGCAAAGTTTAACCAACTGACACTTCCATACTTTCTTTTGCAAAATACTCTGGTCTTTTGAAAACCTGAATTCTCTTGCTTCTCCTTTCTGGCCAGCTCCACTTATATTCTGTTTTGCAAGTTTTCTATCACTTTAAATGCTGAATGCAAAATGTTTTTGTAATCAGTACATACATTACTTTGCAGACTTTAGATCTTCTTTTTGTACCCAATAAAAAGATAATGACAAGGTTGGTGGGCTTTTATGTGGTGATATGCAATAATAAGATCAGTAATAATGACATTATATATACACAAACTTGAGCTCTTTTATACATAACATGAATAATAAGTATGTTCAACTTCCTCGGTGTTTTGCTACTTTTTGAGGTACTCTGTCGGATGTGGATCATCATAATATTATAAGCATAAATATGATGATCATTGTGGACGTGCATACAAACAAGCCAAAACTACACATTGCATTTTCAAGCTTTTCACGCTATACACTCAAATACAAACGAATGAGAAAAGGCAAAACCCGAGAGGAGTGAGCGGTAGAAAATGAAGTAAAACTAAACAACTAAATAATAATATTGAAAGTCACAGAAAATAATAATAATAACAATAATGTGATGTGCTACGGTGATACATTGTGCCATACTGATATACTATGTATTTCCTTGCTGGTTATTGTATATTTTTGCTACTATTACATAAAAGGAGAATTCTCTCTCGGGCCGACTGACATCATTATTTATTACTACGATATTATTACGCATTCTCTTCTCTTACAAGCATAGGATATTATGATGATGATGTTCGCTTTTTGCTCTTCATCAGTACTTGTGAGTGAGTACGTTTCTCTATTTTGATTGCTACGAAACGTCATGCATTCATCTCCAACATCGTCAAAATCATGTCTAACCAACCTGCACTGTACACTGTACACGAACTTGTGCCTTTTCCATTTTGTCATGTATTCATTTGGCAAGAAGCTTACGTTGCACTCCAACACATTAGCTTGCTTTCATGAAATTCCTAAATGTTGTTTGCGTCGTAATAATAATAATAATAATAATCGTAATCATAAAGCATTTTTGTACGATGAGGCTTCTCTATTCAAGTTGAAAGAAAAACAGCGATATAAGTGAAATTGACGTGGGTTTCGACGATAAGATTTGCTGCTCATTTAAATGATATTTCAGTGGAGCAAATGTCATTATATAATCTTTTATTTTGTTCCAATAAACTTGGATATGGATTTTATGACATTTAAATGGAAAAATCTTACAATTTGTGAAGATACATAATATACACATCTAAAAAAATGGATTAGTAGTATGTGATAAGGCTGAAGCAATTAACTTCATTTTGAAAAAAGGTTGAGTAACTACTTTTATGTTCATACTTAACGTTTAAAAGAAACTATTTTTCGTATTAGGCTACTCAATGAGAAAGTCGTCATTTTATTTAAAACATTTCCAAATAATACAACTTCCAGCGAAACTTAATTTAAACAAAAAGAGTAAAATTAACAACAAATTAAACAAACTAAATTAGTTTTCAATAATCATCATGCAATATTATATATATTTGTCAGCAACTAATTGAGATTTTAATTTGGAATGGTTACATAACATGCTTGTTTATATGCTTAACATATGCAAATGCATTGCTTTCACCATTGCTTCTCTAACATTCGACATGGAAAGTTTTTGCTGACTGTGCTGAATAGGTTATTCCTTGCCGTGTTATTTCTTCTCTATTCGTTCCACTTCACTACAAGATGAAGAAACACGAAGGTCACTAAAAGGGATACATCCTTGACATTTCATACATTATCACCTTGATCAGCACCAAAAAGTTGAGTAAGCATCTCCTTCATTACATGTAAAAGCATGAAACGGTGGCCTCAATGTGAAAATCCGAACTTACATGTAACTCTTTAAATTATGGACTCGGCAGCTGCATATCTACATACACGCAACTGTTCTCTTTTTTATTTTAAGTTCCACACATGGTGTGGTGGCATGTATACATACGAGGGAAAATGTTTGATGTTTTGGAGCAAGAAAACCGGGAACGCTGTCAATACCATTGGTTTGCAATACAAATATCCACACGCTTTATCAATGTATTTGCAGCCGGACTGAATGAAGCCAGCGCATATATAATGCATGTCGGATTCCAGGTTTAGCTCAGTGTGGAAAAAGATAAACCGCTGGACTTGTTTCTCTGCTACAATTGTACCTATGCACTATTGTGACTGTTCTATCGCACAACCATCTGAGAGCACCACTACTTCCACCAAATGTTTCATGATTTCATTGTTCCAAAAAGAAAAGCTATATACAGCTACATATTATGCATCCATCAATATTTCATGGGCGTCGTTCACTTTTGACGTTAATTTTAACCCACTACAGTGTGTTCATTTTTTAGCGTCAGTAATATCAGCCGGTAATACGACAGATTGGAGTTCCGATTTGCATCTAGAAGGGCGTTTGTACCGGTGAACGCTTCCTCCGGTATAAGAAAATTGTGCCACCAACATAGTACATTACAATACAATAGCATACCGCACGTTATCCAGTGTGTAACACCATTTCTTTAAGAAATCAGATTTGTGTTTGCATGTGTACTTGTGCGGTAGGTAGAGTTGGCTAGTCGGTGGTTGCTGTACTGGTTTCCCATTATCTTTTCTCTTTCTTTCAGTCAGTCAAGTCAGTGCAAGAGAAACTCTTAAACTGCATTGTCTCCACAGTCTCAAGTTTCAACACCACACAGCTCTTCTGCTATACGCTGCTTTGGTATACAAGTAGGGTGCAAAAATATTGTTCAGGAAGAAAAAAGTCTGCTCCTGTTGTTCCTTGCCTATTTGCCTACACAACAGCACACAATCGCTGTCATCGTCCTGGTATATGTACATATTCCAACATGATAAGAATAATGCACACACAAACAAAGTTAACAGTTTCCATTTCGCACGCTCTGTTGCATTCATTCCCTCTTTTTT
Source organism: Sinhomidia bicolor (assembly GCA_027743785.1). Taxonomy (NCBI): domain Eukaryota; kingdom Metazoa; phylum Arthropoda; class Collembola; order Entomobryomorpha; family Entomobryidae; genus Sinhomidia; species Sinhomidia bicolor. The sequence continues at coordinate 16,484 of JAHZMT010005075.1, forward strand.
TAAATTCAGACTTGCTAGCTGCTTTCACCGACCACAAAGTAAGCTAGAGTGGTGTGTACGCACGTACATACTACGGACGGACGAGCATGACGATGGTCGTGTATAGTGCTGAAATGGCGCTACTAGCTTATGAAATGTTAGTTGCATACACTGTTGTTATTGAGTGAATTCCATGCACTCCAATGTTTCTTTGCATTGTGTACTTAATATACCTGTGAAACAACCACATCACTTTTCCCGATAACGCTTTTTAGCTACGACTTTTTGCCCTGATATCGTATTGATGCGTTCTCATTGGAGGGACGGGAAAATGGTCGAGAAAAATTAAAGTAGACTTGTCCCCGTGCTCATATAAATAAATAATTATTTCACCCACATTTCAGAAAGTACTTCCAAGTAGACAACAAGTGTATTTGAATTAGTCATTATCTATTTCGTAAGCTTGTATTTATGACCTAAAATAATATATATGCCTTCTTACTTTTTCATGCTGGGACAGTTTTCTCTTTTTCCAAAACGTAAAAAGTAAATGGTACGTCATGGTGTCATTCTTTCTAGCATTTACAGTACCTGTCTCTCTATATATACACCTTCTCGTTTCGTTTTCATTCTAAGTTCTAAGGACATAAATAAGCGTGTTGTAGCGTCTGGTTGCAAAGTTGCCCACCTTTTGCGTGTTACTAATACCTTTCTAGCTGGCTTACACACTTCTCTTCATTTTTTTCTGACAGAATTTTCAAGCTTCAGCAGCGTCGCCGTTCCTTGCCCCAAGCATAATATCATCAGCATCGTCAAGCTGAATGTATAAATTTTACACATACATACGCTTATACACACATACAACACACACCATTTTATCATTATTACAAATATTTCAGCATCGAGCACCTTATTTTTCGGTTGGATACATCCAAGGTAATGTTATGCGATGTTATTATATACTACATTTCATGCAAAACAGTGGTGTGTTGTCTCACACAACACAATTCTAGCTCACAGCTCCCAACACAGAATCTCCAACTTTGAGTAACTTTTTTTTCTTCTCATCGCTTCAACTTTTACTCATTTTGTTCATAATATTATTACGCGAAACAAAAAAAATTATCTTCCATGATAGTATTGATGTTAAAGATGATGATGATGGTGATGCATGATAACATGTTGATGATTGCGTTTGCTTTACCAAACAACGGAAAGTTACTTAACACAAATTTTTTCTCGACAACGTTCGGCTGATCATTCGAGTGAGAAAATTATATTCAACGTGGAATCAGATATGTAGTCACTATTGTAGTTACTGGATATTATTATTAAGAGTGTGTTTACTTTTGCACAATAATGTAATACTTATTATTATTATTATATGTTCATACTTGCATGGAGAAAGAATACGTATAGGTGCATACCTGCATGCAAACTCAAGCTGCAACTCTAGAAGATATCATCGTCATCATAACATCGTCAAGATAATAGTGTACGTCAGTGAAGACACAATGAGAGAGAAGAGGAATGTATTCGTATCATTGGTATGAATACCTATAAATAATTTGCACTCGTCAAGAGGATGAAGTTGCTGCTCATTATTATTATTATTATTATTATTAACAACAGTGTGAACTTTCAAGTATGGAATGCAAAAATCAAGTATTCTCATGATTTTATGTAGCATCAAAAGTTGTGCTTGCATAATTGTTTTTTTTCTAGGCGTAATATTGGAGATTCTTTTTGAGGAGGAGATGAAAGACGATGAAGTTTGTCCCAGCGTGTGACATCGAGACTAACTGGATGCTATATACATAGATAATAAAGAGAAAAAAACAATGAGGTATTGGATTTCATAAAAGGATATCATAACAATAAATTTGTTTAAGATAAAGCAAGAAAATCACAGTATGCCATCAGTAGTTTTTGTTAAATATTATTATTAGAAAAAGTTCACCTTCTTTTGTCATATTTTGTGAAATGCGAAAGCAAACTTCAATAAAATATATATATCTCTCTCTTTCTACTGTTTCAGCAAACAATGCCAGCATGCTCTTTTGATGTTGTCATCCATACCATTTCATCATCCACATTTCTATCTCTCTCTTTTGCTCTAGCCCTAGCCCACGGCGAGAAAAGTATTTTCATGCAGAAAAAAAGAAGGAAAAAACTTGACCAGATTTGGAGCGTGGAGTTGAACCACTTACAATGATTAAAATGACAATGTTTCCATCAGCCATGCAATTATTTACAAAATTCAAGTGAAACTGCAAACAATTTGCATGCTTACTCCCAACCCAAGCCTAGAACACAAATGCATACTGACTGACTTTAGTTGTCTTTTAACTGATAAAAAGAAGCAGAATATCAAAGCAAAAAAGTTTACACTTTACTTATGTAAACCGCACTATATTAACATGTATTGACATTACGCAAGAAAAAAGCCACTCCAGACGGAACCTGAATAAATAGTTGGAGTACTAGACTAAAAGTAAAAAGCTACTAAAAATCGACCGCTTCCTCGCTCTTTATCAAGAACGTTATTTGCTTTTTCTTCCTTTCTAACACAAAAAGTACGCTTTCGATGAAAGTCAAGCAAGTATTTTTGGCATTATTTTATTTTAGCATGAATACAGACAAATATGTAGTTATTTAAGGAACTGAAGAAAGAAAAAAGCACATGCTGCAAAAAGAATAATGCTACTATGATTTCGTTTTATATGTATAAAGTTGAGTCTACTGTTAAATGCTTTTCACCTACGCAGAAAATTTTGCACAATATGCTTTCATGTAAATCACCTGTACTGCGTTTCAAAAAATCTATTTAACGTTTTGCAATTTCGTTCGATATTTCAGGAAAGTCACTTGCAACATTTGTGTAAATTATGATTATTATTATTTTGATTTTAGACTGAACATTTTTATTTCGGTCAACAAAATAACATCATCAAACTAGTGCATTCAAAGCTAGATATAGTACAAAAGTACATTTAAAAATGGTATATTTTCAAAGCCCACCATGTATGCATAACATGGCGTTTTATTGACAGTACGTTCGTCTTGTCTTTCTAATCGATGCCATATCTAGGTAGATTCAGTATTTATGCAGTGACGACAATACGCTCTTGATATCGCATGGAAAACTTGCCTTTGCTACTTTTTAGACCTTCTGAACAAGCCTAACTTTTAAAGTCAAGTCTTTTTAATCTTTTTACCGCTGCAAAAATTAAAAAAGTAGGCTATAGGTAGGCTAAAGAATACATTCTAAAAGTGACGAAGTATGATACCAAAAATATACCCGATAAATATGTATATACACATGTATGTAAATTGATTTTTCCGTCGGTTTCCCTATTAATCGCATAAAAACGTAATTCTTTTACGTAGAAAAATTGCTAAAAGTGTATCGGCGTATGCATACTGGAGCTTACATTTTGCCACATTACTGGAACTAGGGATAAATAAACGGTAATATAATGTTGACTCAGCTTCTCTTGAATGAAAGTATAAAAGAAGGAACAGAAAATTTGTAGTAGAATGTCGATAGTACGATTTGATGACTTTATCATCAGAGTCATATATACTAGTCATATATATATTAAATATATATGTATATATATATACAGAGTCAAACAATCGATACGGAAAGCAAAACAGACCAGCAATCGGCAGGGTACGCAGCAGTTTTGTTTTACAAATTAATAATAATTTGTAATAGAGGAATAATTCACTGACCATGAGACCATACAACATTAACATTTGGCAATGAGAAATACTTTCCCATAATTATATCAAAGTATAAAATCATGTATGAATTTATGATTTTACAGTTCTTGATATATTTTAGTGTAGCCCCTCCTCCAATATAAAATAACATATAATTTCCCTTGTTATAAAAAATCAATAAATGCTTTGCCAATTAGACTATTTGTTACACCTGAGGGAAAGCCCATTCTGTGTCAAGTTATCATGAAAGCGTTCGCATGTAAATTTATTATTTAAATTCCATTTGAGGTAAAAGCTTTCACTTTAAAGTATTTTGTCATGTCCTTGCTAGTAATTTATGAAATAGAGACCTTGAATAACGTGTATATTACTACCCTTACGACACTACTACTTTTGTTTATCAACATAAGCAATTTCATTCATAATATATGTATATACATTTTAGTAACATTTTTAGTATGCTTATATATATATTATTAACCCTAGGTAATTTTCTAAGCTAATCACCCCAAGCAGTTAGTTTTGACATTTTGTCTGCATAACTCGAATCACCTCCGTTACACGGCATAAAAAAACAACAACTGCAGTTCCACTTGTTCATCTTTCATCAAAAATATCCATTCTCTTACCATCATTATATCTTTGTTCTTTCTCTTTGAATCTTCTCTTTTTCCCCTCTTTTCTTATAAAACCTTCTAAATAGGGACAGCAACATCAGCAAGGAAGAACATCATCAACAACAAAAACAACAGCAGAATAATATCATCAGTGTTTTTAGCACATCGTGTGTGTTTTATGTGTATAGATGTATATATTCATATATACTTTGTGAGTGTGTGTGTATGTGTGCTTTTGCTGCTGCTGCTGTAGTGAGTGAATAGTGTTGTGATCTACTATCAACTCAACATCAACATCATCGCCGTATCGAACACGCTGTAATCCGGTGGCCGGTGGTGTGTGCTGTTGAGGAGATGGTGTTTCAACGAATCTATAAAAGTCGAGCAAAAATGTCATCGCTATCGCTGCTGTGTGTGTTGTTGTTGGGAAAAAGTAACGTGAAAAAGTAACGTCTACTACTAGTACACACTTTTTTGGTATTATTTGCTAGTAGCGTGCATGCATCATCATGCTCTTCTTATACTTTGGCTTCATAATATGCCCTCTTTTTACAGCAGCAGCGTACGTTTAACTTTACCCAATATCTTTAGAAAATAAGTAACACATCTTGTGCTTCTCTTTTCATTTTCTCTAGCTGTAGCGAAGAAATACATTTTTGTAGCCCCACAGAAAAAATAAAGTTCCTTTAAACGAATTCAGTATTATTTGTCTGCGTACTTATACTTAGCATCATCATCATCACCACCATCATATGTGCATTTTTATTTTTCTCTCTGTTTGTTTCGCCAATATACAGAAAAATCTTTATTTTTCTTTGCTTCCTTGTGCTAAGTTACAAACTTGGTTCGTTCGATGCATTGCATTTTGTCTCTTGCTCTGAAGAGCAACGCATGTAGCTGATGTAGTAATAGTAGTAGTAGTAGTAAGCAACACAACACCCTCATGAACACACCAACACCCAAACACAAGCAAACCGCACACAACAACACGACTACTATTATCCCAGCATTCTCATCATCATGATCATGATCGTACACACGGAAAAATGTCTAAAGTATGGGGCTGCTTTAATATTACGTTAAGTGTAAACCTGCTTTTAGTTGAGCTGCAGCGTATATTTTCATTTATGCCGGTGTATACAGGATAAGTTTTGGAGAACAGAGTACATGCTTTGTGAATGTTGCCATGTAAAAGTTTTCATCGTCTACAATATTTTCATGAGAACTCAACTGACTGAGAATCTACAACAGACGAGGCATTTTGTAAGCTTTTGTTGTAATATCGCAACGCAACGGTTATAAAGACAGCAGAGCACGCTGCACATCTAAAAAAATAATATGCATTAGTAGCATAACCATTCAGTACGAGTTGAGTTTGTTGTCAGTGCTTTTTTACTCATTGCTGCCGTTTGCTTGTTCTTTCCCTTTGCTTTTGCTCCTCTTCTCTCTCTCACTTTCTCGCACACAAAATTGTTCAAAGTTTGTGATTCTGTGAGTCCGCCTTAGAGGCAAAGTAGTAGTAGTAGTAGTAGTAGTACGGCAGCATACAGCAGCAGCGCGCACATAACATAACTGCTTAACGCAAGCACCACTATCAAATCGGAGTACCTATGCTTCAAGTCTATTGTGTATTTGAATAGTATGAAGAAATCCAAAGTAAGTCCGAAAGAAAATTATCTATTCCTTGCCATATATGCATACATACAAGTTTCTGCTGTGTGGCGGAGAAATGGAGAAAAAATGAAGAAGCAAGAAAAAATTTCAATGTTTTTATTTTACTTGGACTCGTCCATGTACTCTGCTTACTCTAGTTAGTTCATATTGTAGAAATGTAGAAAATACGTCCAAATAAGAAATGACAGCATCAAAGGAACACTAGAGAATCTCACATAGAAACATTGGATTTGTGCAGCTTATCTCCACTCCACGTACAAAACCCATGCTATTACTTCTTTAAGAAGAAATGAAAGCTTACGCATGTAGGAAGGCAATATACATTTTTTTCAGAAAAAGCAAAAACTGTTAAAATTCCCAAATTCTTTTTTTCTGTCTTGTTATTCCACCTCTAGAGGCGAAGGTTAGCAAGAGGGGAATGAATAAGGATCTCACTTTGACTCTTTAAAAAAGGTTGAGAGGGGAGAGAACCTAAAATGAAAATAATAAGCTGTAATAGTACATACATATATAGAATGAGAACATGTAGAAAATAGACGAGACGACCTCCAAAAAACTTTTCTTTAAGTATAGGATATTTTTTTGTTTATGGAGGATTCGGTTTGGTTATGCTCCTACCTCATTTTCATTGTCAAACTTTTGGGATTTTATACTTCCCTTGATGATAATTGCTTTGGGGGTTGATATGTGGAAAGCAATAATAAAAATTCAATACGTGAGTAATAATAACCGACACATTGTCAACGGTGCTGGCAATGTTGAAGGAGACGGCAAAATAATGGACATAGGTGTGAGGTTGCGGGAGACTTTTGAAACGAACGAACTGCGACGAGGACAATTATTTTATGGAGAAAGATTGTAGAACTACATAAACGAATGATTACTTATAGTTTGTTTCATCACACTAATTGGTCCATTTGTGTCAATCAGGTATCAAATGCATTAATCTATAACTGAATCATCTATAATAATATTCAAAATGTAGAAAGGGGGCGTGCTAATTGAATATAAGGGGTCATTGTACTATATCGTATATTCAGCTAGAAATTGATTACCATGGATAAGTCTATTTAATACAAGAATGATTTTAAAATTTACATTATAAATTGTATTGCCTGTCGTTGTGAGTTGATTCTGGTACGGCTTTGCTGTTGATGTAAAGATGGACGCACCGCGATGGACGACTGGTAGTACCGTTTCCTCTTTGTTCACGCAATGTATGCGAATATTGCGAATGGATTTCTAAAAGAGTACGAAGCTTTACATATTTGTTCATTTAAATCTGAGAAAAAATTTGATTTATTTCATAAAAATACGATCAAATGTCACGCCTTTATACACATATATTGACAGAGACAATGATAATTTATATGAAGTATTGATTCAGACTGGTAACAACGGATGGAAAGGTAAAAAAAATATACAAAAGTGTACTCTTCAAACACGTCTCACTTGACCCCATTCCCGACATTTACTCCTAAATTACAGAAAGGAAGCACACATAATTTTATGATTTCTGTAATATTTTTATTTGCATGTAATGTTCAGCAACTAAAGTTGATTAAGATGATATTTTGCACGAAATTATTGAGTGTATGAAAACTCAAAAGAAAAGGAAAACCAATTCAGTTTATAATAATTCAGGAAAGGAAATAAATTTTGATATGCTGACAACGGCCAAATTTTTTTAGTTGACGTGAACCTCTGCATAAACATTTATTTAAATGTGATTAAAGTCATGATCAATGCAAAATGCATTTATTGAACAAGTAAATATCCTCTGTCAATCATTTTTCAATACTGGATAAACTAATGTTGTGTAAGTGAAATAAAAATGTGGAATCTTTTTGCTGAGGGACATATTGCACAATAAAGGATTGGGTACCATTGGTAGATCGACCCATTATTAGATCACAGAGCACAAGTATCCCAAAAAACTATCACATCCCTTTAG